>VXAC01003058.1:888694-925539 GCA_013399225.1 Rhipidura dahli | reverse complement strand
AAAAAAAAAAAGAAGACAAAATTTGTAGAGGCAATGGCATTGCTTGAAGTGTTGAACTGTGGGCGTGAGGGACACTTCTTCGAAGTGTGCATACAGGATCTGAAAAAAAAAAAAGAAAAAATGTTGCAGAACTTCCCCTGGGTCAAACTGCCCAAATGTTGTGTAAGTGGAATTGTATATCCTTGATGTGGATTTGGGGGAAAAAAAATAGAAAAATGTGGATGGTAGGCAACTGCATGGGCGGGCAAATGCAGGTTTAGATAATCATGGTTTGAATAATCAGGCTGCAGCTCATAGTTATGCCAAAGTTGGTAGGTCAGACCAAGCACTTTGGCTGACTCTGAATGGATTAGCTGCAGTTGTTGAAAACCCTGCCCAACAGTTTCATTTCTATGGCCTTTTTGGAAGAGGCACTTTCTTTGCTTTGCACAGGAGTTCTTCTCCCCAGTGTGTTCTGAGTCAGGAGTGGCAGGACCAGCTGGACAATGGTGATTGTGTAGCATAGTAGCCTTTTAGGTTTCAACCTTTTCTTCTTCATAGGGTCAAAGATAAACCTCTTAGATGCTTTGAAAAGCATGACCCCTGTCTCTGGAAATAACTGAGCTGTCCAGCCCGCATCAAAGAAACTGTTCCTTCAAAAACATTGTCAAAACTGAGATTTTTTAAAAAGCTTTTGGCTCTGATGAAAGCCGAATGATGAAATCGGTATGTATTTGATGGGAAGTGTTCCAGCCAGCTCTAATAAGGGGTACTACTCAGTATTTTAATGACAACCTTCAATAGCAAAACTCTATTTTGGCTCCTTTATGTTCCTACCACTGTACTACCGGGGCAATCTCCCTGTCTTTAATGTATTTTTTCCTCACAGTATACCTGGAAAATGCTATTGTCCTGACTTTACAGATGAGAAATGGAAGCACAGGAAGGTGAGGCAACTTACTGAAGATCGTACAGTCAAGTTTGCAATGGAGAAAAAAAATCATTCCCCTGTCCTAAATCATAAGCTAGTGCTGCAAGTTAATGTTATTTTTCTCTTGTATGACCCTGATCAACTCTGTCCAGAATTTGAGGATATGCATAATCTGACAGATCATTCATCCCCTACATAAGAAATGTAAGACAGAGATCGTTTGTAGATGAGATCTATGGGGTTCTCTGTCAGTTAGGGTGCCCTGACAGAGTTGTTGTATATTCACAGAAAACAGAAAAAAACCCACCCCTTTTATCCTTGTTTTTCTGTCTTCCTGCTCCCTATCTCTGCACTGTATTTTTGGGGCTTACATTCTGCAGACTCTATCTATAAACTCCTCCTTCAATTTTATGTGAAGTTTTTATCAGGTGGGAAAATCTCTCCAAAAAGGATAAAAATGTCAGCCAGACAATATTTGGTTCACTAGAGAAAAATATCAGTTTCTTACAGGGAGTGGAGGAAGCATCATAAAATATACCTAACTAGAAAACAACAGCATAATTCTTTGTGTTGTTTGAAATCCATGAATGACTAATTTGGTGCTGTCACTGGAGACGGAAGACCATCAACATTTTCTAAGTGAGAGTGCTGATACTTTTCCACTAGTTCTCAGTTTTAAAGCAGAGACAGGATTTCCAAGGGAGAAAGAGAAATACAATTTTCTGTTGAGAAATGCAGTCCATAATTCAGAAGACATTGAGGGTGCAGGAAAAGACTGACAGCAGACCAAGTGTGAATTGTCAGGTATGATTTTGTTCTCCAAATGAAATGTAAAAATGATGGTCTGGTGTTATGCATTTCCCCATGTTCTTTGTTTATATGAACTCCCGTTCAATATTGCCAGCTGAATTAATGACATTTTCCAGTTTCTTATTTATTATTCTGTCAGCAAGTGACACAAGATGATCAGTGTACAGTTTTCTGGTTTCATTTTGCTTTCACTTTGTTTGTCCTGTTTTTGGCTTGAGCGTACATGACTGGGTACGATTACTGGCATAAAGAATTCTGTGAGGGGCAGTGTCTTGGTTTTGTCTCAGAAGACAATAATTCTTCTAATCTAGGTGCAGAACTACGGGCACCTAACTGTGCTCCCTTCACTTATAAATAGTCTGAGCACTGCAGCAAAAATTACCTTTATACAAAACACTAGGCATGGAGAAGAGGGATGGCTTGGGGTAGCTACTCTCTGTCTCCTGCATTAAACAAAGAGAATGCAGGGCTATAGACCTGTGGTGAGTTTTGAAGGAAGTAGAGTATTGACTTTGGCACTCACTGAAATCCTCTGGGGTATCTGACCTGTTCAGGTGTCCACAAAGTCATGGGCTACCCTGTTCAGACTGATAGGGTCAAAGTCTGATAAGATGGGGTACAATCTACCAGGCAATTTCATAGGGACAGTAGTACATAAGGGTCTCAAAATATTCCCAGCTGTGAGCTGGTTTACGGTCTGTGGAGATCAGTGCATGCAGCTTTGGCCTGGGCTAGAGACCCCCTGTAATCCCTTCCTGCCTGAATTTTTCCATTACCCTGCCCTAGAGTCATAAAGGAAGGAAATTCCTTTAGGACTTCCATTCTCTCCTGTCTTCTCCACGGCCCAAACAGCTGCTGGCTTTGTGCAGTCATGAGTGCCTGGGAAATCAGGTTAGTTACTGATTTAAAGGAGATATTCCTTGAAGCCATCTGTATATTGCTGGAATCTTAGTTAATCTCTTGCCATCTTTTCACATAGCTTCAGATAAAGTTTGAATAATGTGGAGAAAAGAGTTTGGAGACAAGGATTTTTGAAATGCAGCTGCAACATCTGCAAAGATCTTGAGACTTAGAAGAGTGGTTTTCTTTAGCTGTGTAGAGAGAGACTGTATTTTTTATATGTTAATACTATGGTGGTGCTTAGACACATTGCTTAGAGGTGGACTCTACAGTGCCAGGTAAATGGTGGACTCAATGACCTTAAAGTTTTTTTCTAGCCTTAATGATTCTACAATTCCATGGGTTTGCACAAGTGGATGACAGTTTAGGCATATGAAATCATAAGAGTTAAACACATATGTAATTCCTATGTCTAGTTTTATTACAGAAAATCTTTGCCTCTTCCTTTTTCTTAGACCTTGGGAGCATTTTATTTTAAGTATCTCATAGTAGTGAGGTAACTAAAAGTAATTCATGGCCTAAGAACATCCTTCATCACTTCTTTCTTCTTGTCAGAAAAACAATTCCCTGCCATGGGAAGCTTGTGCCAGGAATTTCCCTGCAGGCCTAAGTTTCCACCACTTTGGAACATCAAAATGTTGAACTTGCAGTCTGGAGAGAGAATTTTATTTCCAGAGAGTATGAAAGTTATCTTGAAGTGGTTTTGCAGTGGTTTTGGGGGTTTTGAGGTTTTTTTTCTGTGTGTATATAGCACACACCTTTCTCTTCACTCCTCCTTCCTGCTGTAATTGCCTATAAAATGGTTTTTATGTACTTCCTTGGTGTGTGTGTGGTAGCTCAGGAGGTGTGTAAGGCTCAGCTGGGGGTAACTGTAGCCAAATAATGTTTGTAAATATTCTTGTCAATAAAGCTTACTGCCCTTCAGCATCTTATGTGTGTGCCTGCACAACTTTGGGGTGCGAGATTTTATTCATGAGTATATATGAATGCAGGAGTATCGGGAAAACTAAGCAACTAATTACAGAAATATCTGTACAAAAATGTCCTCTCAGGATCATCTTTTAAAAGCCTTTTCTATTTTGGTGCTGCAATATTCACTGAACATAGTCTAAGATTTTGCAAATCATATCACTGTAGGAAAATGGGATTCTGCTTTTTTTTTTTTTTTCAGAGTACCAGCCACCCAGTTCTGGAACAGAAATTGTCCTGTGTGATTCACAGGGGCAGTCATAAATAATGAGTGCTTGTTCACCAGTTTGTGAATAAACCTCTGGCTAAAATGTAGTCATTAAACACTACAAAAATATCACAGCATATCTACAGATAATGTACTGTTAAAGTATTCAGATAATTAATTTGTAAAAATAAATTTGATTAGCTTTGATCTGTGTGCTAACTACCTATCCTTAAAACATCAGTGTTTTATTTTGTTGTGGATTATTTTTGAATATTGTGAATACCATTATCCATTACCTGTTGCTCAGCCAGATCAATTATCTGCTATCCCTAATCCATTGTCTTGCCAGATGACTTCCATTCTCTGAACCATAGATTAGTTAGCTGTGAGTTTCTCTTACAAAAATCTGATAGATAAATTGTAAAGTCAGGCTGCAATACTTTAATGTAAGTTGTGATAGATTTTTTATCTGGAAATGTCTTTTTACTGAATTCCTAGTAAGTATTTCTGTTAAAATTTCTTCTGGCTGTACATAAGTAGAAGTATGGTATCTCTTTTCAATTGACAGTCAAAATTCCAGAGGGGAATTTCAGTTTAGAAACTGTCAGTACCAAATTTTTCCTTGAAATTATTTTTTAATTAAATGGTAAGTGTACTATAATGACAAATGTCTGTATCTGATAAAAGAAAAATATGTTCATGAAATATAAGATGTCCCAAATCACAGTATCAAATCCATAACTTAAAATTATTTTTTGTTGAAATTATTATTTCCAGATTCCTTAACAAAATAACGCAAAAACTAGGGAAAAAAAACCCTAACTCAACCAAACCCAAAAGAAAAAGAATTTTTTTTTATTAAGATTCTTGAAAGATTTATTTCAAGTTCACATTTTGCAGATACTCTTGCTGTTTTTTAGATATACCCTCTACAATTTGAAGTGCTGTGTTCTTTTAGAAAGCTTTTGAAAATTTCTCAGAAAATATTTCCTAGTAGCTTTGCCATTTGGTGTAAAGCACTTCAGGACTGTAGCTGTGAAAAAACCAAACAAGTTACATGTCAATGTTTACCTGGAGCCTCAGGAAGCATGTAAATGTATGGCAGTGTAAGATTATCTTCAGGCTTTCAAAAATCCACCAGCTTTTTGCAGCTCCATAATTCAAGTTTAATGTTGCAATAATGGCAGGACACAGTGTGACAGCTACAAATGGTTCCCTGTCTGTGCCACTTGCTGCTCTCCGGGGGAGGTCGGGAAGAATTCCTAACTCAGAAAGACATTTCTTGTCACATCTTCTGTCAACCATCAAGGGCATGTCTTTCATGGAGAGCAACTGAGTGATTCACAGGATTCAAGTGTCACTGTGCCTGTGGCTGTCGTGAGCAGGTTTGCAGAGGGGCTGACGGGGAGGGTTTTCACCAAGAGGATGTAGGCAAGGAGAAGGCTCTGCCTCCCGTCACATCAATGTCACAGCCTTGGTCTAATGGGACATTTCTCCTTCCCACAAAAGGGCCAGGCAGCCCCATTAGTCAGAGAGACCTCAGAACCAGCACTTCCCATGTTTTAAGTCCCCTGTGTCTTTATCTGCTGCTGAAGCTCTACCCTTTCCTCCCTCCCGGCTGAAGTGTGAGAAGACAGTGTGTCAGGCCCTTTTGAGAGGCAAGGAAAGGGGCAGGAGGAACACTGGGAGCTCTCTGCCAAGTCAGAGAGATGTCCAGGTCCCTGTGCTCTGGTTCCCAGGCAGGAGGGGAGTGGAGCATGCTCTCACACACATCACTCTGGCGAAGGGGGAAGTGAAGGACTGATGACAGGACAGCCCCTTCCTACCAGCCAAGAGGGTCATGAACTCTACACAACTCTCATGTAAAAAGTATTATTAAAAACAAGCTGGGGAAAAGGCTTCCTAGCATTTGGCCTGCAAAACAGAAAAATAGCATTATTGCTGGAGCAGGGGCAAGTATGAGATCCTGGAAAACATTCATATACGTGATATATTTTTATTCAGTGCTTTAGTTTCCAGTAAAACTGCCATGACCCAGGTCTTTATGGTCACACAATCGTGTAAATGCTGTTGAAGCCAGGAGTGTCATTTGAGAAGAATAAATTAAGTAGATAAATACCCACTGATATTGACTAATGAATATTCAGCTGCATTTAATGTATTTTGCAATATATTTTTCAGGTTTGCTGCACATCTTACTTGAAGCCAGAGGTCCCTATGCTGCACAGTACATCTTCTGACAAAGGTTTTCTACAAATTCCGGGGTCATTTTGATGCCTATTGATTTTTTTATCCCCCAGGACTCCCAAAATCTATTCAGAACCTCCCCAAAATCCATCCAGGACCATCCAAAAGCCCTCCAGGACCCCCCGACCCTCCCTCAATCCACCCCAAAACTCCCTCAAGATGCTCCAACCACAAATTCCAGTATTTGTAAAAAGTTCAGGAAGGTGAATTTGGAAAGGAAACCTGGGGAATTTGGAGGTTGCATGACGGGGTTTGGGGGTCCTGGTGTGGTTGGGAGGTGGGGACCTCATTTTTGTCCCCCTTAACCTTGAGGACCCCCCAAAAACTTCCCCAAAACCCAGATTCTGATAGAAAAGGAAGGGGTAGGTTTTGGGGGGTTCCCAGGAATTTGGGGTGGGATTTGGGAATGCCAGGGGGCTCAGGCAGGGTGAGGATCCCACTTTTGTCCCCCTTGATCTTGAGAAACTTGGCCATGCTGGAGAAATATTTCTGGTTGCCCTTGGCCACTTCTTTCTTGTCTGCCTGTGGGTTCATGATGCCCAACCCCTGCAGGGGGGTGAAGGCCATGCTTGATGCCATGCCTGAGCTGCGGTCCTGGATCATGGATTTACCCCCGTAGATGGCACTCTGCTTCTGCAGGGTCCTCTGCAGGGCTTTGCTGATCCAAGCCTTGGTGGCCTGGTTGACCTGGATCTGGTGCACGTGGCCACTGCCACCCATCCTATGGGACCCTACTTTTCCCTTTCTGGTGAGCTCCAGTGGGAAGGTGAATTGTGAAAATGATGGAGACAGGGCTCAAACCTGTATTCGAGGCTGTGCTAGACCTAAATTAAAAATATTTTCCTTTGACTCAGAGTATTTTTGTTTGGAAGCTATCCCTTCTAAAATAAAGCTAAATCAGGCAGCAGTGAGGTCAGAAAGCTGTTCAGCTCTAACATTAGTCAGGTCAAGTGTGTTGTAATCTTAATTCAGTCAGTTAGGTAAAATATTAGGGATTTTGGTGTTTCCACACTCACAGTAACAAAGTCTTGGCAATTCCTACAGAAGGAAAGAAAACTGAAATAAACTTCTGCAATGATGATTTAGATTACATGTGAGCTTGCACCAGGGCTTATTGCATTGACTCCTGGGGAACGGCTAGCTGCCAAGTCCAGTTGTCAAGTGTCTGTCTTTAATTTAGTCTCTTTGTTATGATGTCAAGATATCTCTTGACAGGCTGAGAGGGACACATTACTAGCACGGGCACAGCATGGCACTGGGCAATGCCTTTTTCATCCTCAGCTGGTATCTCTGCATGGGAAGGGGCCAGGCTGCACCAACTGAATGCCATGAGCACAGCCTCAGTGATGTGTGTCTGCAGCATGCTGTTCCATGATGGATATGAGGTCAACAAGCACTGCTGAAATTTCTTAAATCATGTTGATTCTTGTAAAGACAGTGATAAAACTTGTGTTGACTTTAAGAGAAATGCATTCAGACCACAGGTCAGGGTCACAAGAGGGCCTGTGACAGAGCTGGAACAAAAAGTCTCATATTTCTGTTATTCTCTTAATAAAAAAAATCCATCTTCCCTTTATAAACTGAAGATCTTCTCTTTCCAACACTTTTTTTTTTTTTTAATTTAATTTTCCTGAAGTATTCAGGACAGTTTACTTATTGTCCAAACTTACCTGAGTAGTTTGCATACTTGCCCATAGAAAGGAAAATTTTCTACCTTCAAGGGATCGACCTTATAAACTGCAGCTGTAACAAAGGCCTTCTAGGCAGCAGGGGAAAGTAGGAGTGGATGATGTTGTTCCTTCCTGTAGAACAAGTGAGTGAAATTGTAGTTTTTATTAAGCTTCATTTTCAGCTCTCACCTTTCTATGGCCTCTGCTTCCTCACTTCTATAAACTGGACCATTTTTGCCCTAAACCCTTATACTCACTCTTTAACCAGAACTGCTTTACTATCCAGCCTGCACAGCAGTTTGTAAACATTCTTGGGGCACTCAGAGGACAAATGACTACGTGTTTGGAAATGCATTATAAAATATTTGATTTCCTATAGCTTAATGGAATTTTAGGATGGTGTCCTAAGAAGAATTTATTTGACAGTCTGAGAAGTCTTCTCACCAGAGAGGCAATATGTTGAGCATCAGCCTGGAGTGTACTTTGTGTTGCAGGAGGCTTTATTTGCTAAGCAGTGAGGAGTATAAGAGCAGGTTGGGGCAGATGTGTAACAAATGCATTCTTCACATGAGTACATTGGATGTGTCCACTGGTGTGAAACCGTGGTTTGATGTGATCATGCTTTTACAGGACAGGTCTGATAGTGTGCTGACTAATGACAGGCTAAAAGCAGGCACTGGTGTCAGCCAGTTTAGCTCAGAAAACATGAGGCTCCCATTTCAGAAGAGTGATTCTGGAACGTGCAGGAAACGTTCTGCCTCATGCGAGGCTGAGGCAGAGAATGAAATCATGAGGCTGCAAAGACCATAGCCTCTTGTTTTCTCCAGCAAGCCACCACTCTTTGCATGTGCTGCAGATTTTTTTACAGATGGCAATAAACTGACATTCTAGCACACCTTTAAACCATCCTAACTGCATCACTGTTGTTTAGGCATTGCTCTTGAACCACTTCAGGAATTTTATTAAACGACTTGTCGCTAGAAAAAATGCTGATTCCTTGATACAAAGTGTTTTGTGAAAAGATGTCAACGCTGTGAGCCACTGCCAAGATACAGAAAGCCTTTAATAGAAATTCACCTGCTGGGCAGATTCCTTGTTACTTCATCTGCTGCACTGCTAAAAGAAGAAGATCCATAAAGAAAACTATTATCTTGAATGCTTATTCTTGCTGATTTGAGATACTCTTACTAGAAGACAGAATTAGCTCGAAGGGCACATATACAGAAACAAGTATATTTTTTAACCTAGCATTTTAACATCTTAAAATAGATAGCAGTTTAATATGCATGAGGATTAGCAGTTTTCTGTGACATTTAAAACACAGCAGTGAAAAATGGCATTTGTAAAGTGTTACCTAAAATTACTACTAAATTAAACCGTATTGTTTGCCTATATACTTCTAAATGGCATGGCACCAATAATGTTTTTGTCCAACTCCCTGGCTCTGAGTATTTCTGAACACTTTGTTGCTATGTCTGTCCAAGTTTATTACTTTTCTACCTTTCTCCATGTGAAGATTTCCTTGCTTGGTGACAATATTTGGAAACCTGACTGTGACAGTTTTCTTCAGTCCGGACATTTGTGTTTCACGTTCTTAGTGAGAACTTGAGCTACTTTATTTACTTTTCAAAAACTCTAAATATCCTGAACCTGAACATTTTGGCTGTCATTCACAGCTGAAATTACTGTATGGTCCCACATGCCTGGTTTAACCTCTAGGGCTGTGCCATGATTTATATCTATTGGACTGTATTAAGCAACTGCTTTTAAACTTGGAATTGCACAGTAATTAATTTACTGTTTCTTAAAAACCCCTTTTGTTCCTGTGTTTTCAAGACTCTTTGTGTCTTTTTGTGTGTGTGTGTTTCTACATAAAGCACATACCTATCCTTTGTTAAGAATATGTGCTTGAGATGTCACATGAAGCCTCCCTTGCAGGGCCCTAGCTGCTCTGGAAAAAACAACAGTAATTCAACTAGGGTCTGAGCACCTCCTGAAACATGTGAGCTCAGATGTCTCTGCTATCAGCTTATCAAGGTCAGGGAAATATATCGTCCTCACTAATTTATCCAGGTTTGTATTGCAGTAAGTGCACGTGCAGTGAAAAAGTCAACCCCTTCTGAAGGTTCTCCTGCTCATTTCTGATGTAACTGTACAGAAAGAAGCATGAGAATTTGTTTTTTCTGTGCTTTTCTTAGAAAAAGCTTTAAAAGAGACACTTAAAAACATCTTGTTAGGATACATTATTTTATTTTGGAAACATTTACGTTGTGTTGAGGCTTTAATTTACTTGAAAAAACCCACACTTTGCGCTCTTGGCAGGTATTTCATGGCTTTAGTGCCCATGAAAGTAGCTGAGCAGGAGCCAGAGCAGGCACAGGGGCAGGAACATGGGGCAGAAGGAGGTATAAAGCAGGAAAAGTTTATCTACAGATGTTTGGGACAATCTGTGTGACTTGTGAACCACATGCCTGTGGTCCCCTAAACACTGCACTACCAATACTCTCTGCACCAGCAATATCCAGCCTTCTCCACATGCTTAATATTGTGACAAGACAACACAAACCCTTTTCTGTCTATAAGTCTGTTTATGCCACTAAGATTAATACAACTGGCCTGGAGAGGGTGCTTAAATGTAAGTACAGAAAAGCATGACTATTTCATAGATGATTTTTATTATTTTTTTCTTTTTATAACCCAAATTTATAGTTGTTTTTCATGTCCGTCCAGTTTTTGTACATTTTTTGGGGCAGAGTTGATTGAAAAAAGGGCACAGAAACATCCTTTGGGTGTTTCTAGTAGAAAATTAGCGGACTTGAATTTTTTCCCAGCTCTAATATAAACTTGTTGCTTCAATTTTGACTTGGAATTCAATACACATTACTCCATACTATTCTCCATTGCTTTGCTACAAAATTCCTTCAGAGGAAAAAACGTTATTTTTTAATTGGTTAATTTATCAGTGCTAGTGAAAGAAAATTTAACAAAGGACCTTGTGGACTCACGTCTCAATATTATGTACTTTCCTTCCCTTTGATTCTGCAGTATCAAGTGAGAAAGGCTACATGGCATGTATAGAGCTATGCAAGTTCTGTAACGTGTACAGCCAAAAAAACACAAAGAAGCTGTTCTTGTTCTGCAGGAATGCAGCCCAGACTCCCTCACCTGTTCTTTGTCTGCATATGAGAATGCATTTTGCTGTGTGAGAAATCTTTTTTTTTCTTTTTATTGGTATTACTTATGAAGTATTGCAGAGTGGCTAAAATCACCAGAATGACTGAAAGTTGCTCACGGCCAAGTCCCACACTGCATTATGTAGTCAATTCTAACAGCAAGTGTAAGAAATCAAGTCCACTAATTTTCTATCAGAAACACCTGAAGGAAATTTCTTTGCAAAAATATCCAAAACCACTGTTTCCTTTTTTCAGTCAACTCTGCCCAGAAAATTAACAAAATTTGGAAGGACATGGAAAACTACTCTAGAGTGTTCTTTAAAAAAATTAAAATTTACCTATAAAATGATAATGCTTTTCAGTGCTCATGTCTAAGCAGTCTCGCAAGACCTTATCCAGCTCTTGTGTGTCACCAGAACCTGATGCTCAAAAATTTCCTCCTGAAAGTCTGAGGGCTGGGGCGGAAGAACATATCCCTTTCCCTATCCTTTGTTTGATGTTAGTTGTGTGAATGGGCCTTAACATCCAGCTTCTTAGGATCCTTTACCACTTCCCTGATGTCTAACAGGGTATTTTTTCTCCATAGCTGTGGCCCAAAATTCAGATTTAAGTTTTGACACACACTCTTGTGTGTCCACAGACTACGTAGGCACCTTCTTTTTCGCCTCCATTCTGGGCTGCCATAGATTTAGCCAATGTGCAGTCCCTGCAATAAATTTCACAATGAAAGGCTGATGAGAGACATTTCTGGAGAGAATGCAGATGTGTAAGCACTTGCTTCTGCTTCTGGGTGTGGAGGGGTAGTGGCTGCTGCTTTGTGGACGGTGATGGGGAAGGGAACTGCACCCAGATATTCAGGTAAGAAATCAACCAGCTCAGTGCTCGATTCAGGATTCCAATTTAGCTTGATCATGCAGGATGAGGCAGAAACACTTGGGTCAAAACTTATTTTACCTTTTGGAATGTTAAAGCCACTGATACCCTGTTTTAGAGAAAGTGCTGTAACTGTACTAGAAACTGACTTGAAGAAAAAAGGGGACATGCTATGGAACACTCTGGGGTGATTCTGGCACTTAAGTTCCTGTATATTATAGCAAGTTTTCCTTTTGCCCTTGGAGACAAATACACGAAGAAAGACCACAGGAGATTATTTTCTATTCCCTGTAACAAAATAATGCATGCATAAGAATCTGATATTTTCAAGATTTAATGCCACTAACTTTATTGCTTTCAATATTTCATAAAAGCCTTCTGGCTCCACTACATGTCCCTTTTACATGTAACAAAGAATGGACTTCATGATATACAGGAAGTTTGGCCCTCCCTCTGCCCCCATTTGGGGACCCACCAAATAAGAATTTATTCTCTGATTGTTTCACTTTCCACTTTTGTGGAACATGGATATTATTTTTTTCTGCAAGCTAGTCTAGCAGTTCTGCTAGTCTTTTTACCTTTTTTAATTAACAGGTATTTTTTTTTTTTACTAGTAGTGGGAACCTTATTTTTCTTGGAAATTGGCCTCAAATAAATGTGGATATTGTGTCTTTTCTTGATATTTGCCAGCCCTTCTAATAACAGTATTCAGTTGCTGCCATCTTAATGGCCATCAACAGAGCTGTTAAGTAAGATTAGACTTAACATGAAGTTATGAAAACTTTGGATTCTAAAAAAAAATCACCCTCTTTTCTACAGGTTTATTTTTTTTTAGTTAGATGTGGCTGATTAAAGAACAACCTCAGAAAAAAATACTTCAGGTAAAAGAAGGTTGGGTCATATTTTACAACTGTGCATTTCTCTAGTTCCTTTTATGTAAGGATCAGAAGATTTTTTTTCCTGTTTGCACTGCCACAATAACAGAAATGATACAGAAGAAAATAAACAACCATGGTTGTTGGGGGTAATGAGCATGCTTCTCTATTACAGAGTTTTGGGATACTGAGTTTGCAATGTCACAAATAACCATGGATGGTTAAGACAACCATCAAACATTTGGCCACTTTTGCTTATGAGTGGCTGAGGGTTTGAATTTAACTTTACTTTTTTACAATTTAAAGATGAAAATAAGAAAAGTGTCTCTCTAACAGATTTCTTGCAGAGGCAGTGCTATGATTTTTTAAAAAATGCTTCCATGTAATATATATGGAGGTGATAAAGACTAGTACCTCTCTGTGAAAGGTAAAATTGATCATGTTTACAATATAGTTTAAATTTTAGCACATTTTAAAAAGGGATAACAGGACTTTTAAAATGACTTGGCATTGCCCCAAACTCACTGAAACCCGTAAGAATTTTACTGATTATCTCAATCAAATAAACCCAAAAATAGACAAATAATGACTGCTTTTGATATTTCATAACTTTGCTGTGTGTAACAGATGTATTAATTAAATGTATGGATACTTCCCCTCCACCTCCCACATCCTTTCAAAAAGATTAGAGAGGATCAGAAAATAAAATGTAAGCTATAAGTGAATTTTTGTACAGTAAATTAAATTAAGACCAACAGCTAAGAAGAAAGGGAAGCCAGGCGAGAGTGACAAGGTTCCCAGAAGTGAGCAGGACAAATTCTCCCAGTCCTTTTATGAGTACCACCGAAGCCCAGTGAATGTTCACTGGTTATTTAATGAGGAATGGACAGCACTTGCACACAGATAGGAGTTACATCTGGCATGAACTCAGTCACAAAACCTGAATGTGAAACATCCTGTTGGATCACTGAATCTGTGTGCCTCCAGAGGCAGGGCTCCTCTCTTTGGCCAGGTCTGCCCCACAGCATCTCAGAGCACGATCCCTGTGTACACAATTCCTTGGCTTTTATGAGAGAGAAAAACACAGCTGACAGGCTAAAGGAAAGCAGAGGTGATTGCCAACATATTATCCTGTCTTTGTTACAGTGATGACAGAAATAGAGTGCGTGTAAATATATAGAGCTTTTTAATACATTTCTCAGTTGCTTTTAGTAAAATAAGCTAAAATTCTGCCTGTTTTCAATAAGAATAAAAGCTGTCCTGCTGGGAACCAGATTCTCCATTTGATTTCCTTTATTTTTTCATCTGCTAGCCCTAATTTGTGTGTGGTTGAATGTGACAGCAGCAGTTCTAAGGAGAAAGAATGAGCGTGCATAACAAGGAGAATGAAGACTCAGAGGTAGACTCCCTTTCTAAAAAGAAAAAGTAAAAATCTGGACTTGTATAAATTCTGGGATTTTTTTCCCCCCTTTATGATGTGAAGCCTGTAACCTTTTCTCTTCAGGAGGACAATTCTCATCTAAGTGAAGTGTGATTTACCAAAAAACTGTATATTTCAGAAGTGGATTGCCCTCAAGAAAAGCTCCTTGCGGAGTCCAGAGTAGTGTCATTTCACAGGACACCTCCATACCTTCCTTGTGCCTCTGAAAGCTTTCAGTGATCCCAGGTAAGTCAGATTTTCCCCAGCCTCTTGGTAAAACTGTAGCCTGCCGTTCTCCTCTCTTGTGTAGCCCCCAGTAACACCCTAATTTGTAAACCTCCTGATGTGACAATATATATATCTCTAGTACAGCTATTAACTATTCTTATTGACTGCTCTTCAAGCAGCCCAGGTGCATGTAGCTTGTAACATTTACTGTTAGTGGGATTTCTTTTTTTTTGGTTTTAACTAAGCTAATTCCTTGTGACTGATCAGTACTTTTTAGCAGTAGAATAATGTGACCAATATACACAGTTTTTTTCGTAATCATCATTGTTGTCTTTGCTCTGCTTTTGTCTAGAGCAGTTTTAATTCAGCTGAATTTGCCTTTGCCCCTTTTGTTACTGTTGTTTTCAGTGCGCTGACCGTAAAAATTCTTTTAGAAAACTGCCTGGCTTCTCTATAGAGCCTGACGTAAAGTCTTCAAAGTAAAGGTAAGAGTTGTTTGTTCATTTATTTCTTTACAAACAGTGTCTTCAAGAAGGGGAGATAGGTCTTTTATTCCCTAGACCCTGAATTTCAAGTTCAAATCTTCTAAAGATACAAGCTCATTGCATCAGTTCAATAGAAATAGAATTTTGCAATTAGTTCTAGAGGGATAATCCACTAGAGAGTGCATAAATCAGCAAAGCTGTAGTCAGTGTTTATCATTTCTGGTCTTATTGATTGATTACTGGTTTTATATTGCATGAAGAAATGCACAATAATCTGGAAAGGTGAGGATGGTCTGTGGATTATTAGTCATCCCAAGGGTTGGAAGTGCTGCGGAAAAGTACTCTGGAGCAGGTGCAGGAAATACTCTTGAGCAAGTCTTGCTTTGTACCACTCACCTACAGTCAAACTCAACAAATATATCTCTTGAAAGTCTTCAAATTTTTGATCTGAAACTCATTATAATTAATTAAATATTTTTTCTGATAGTTACAGAAGGACTGAGATTTGAAGTTATGCTAGTTTGAGGCAGAATTAAGTCTTATTTTCGGTTCAGATCTCCAAAATGTAGCTGATGAGGGTCTGCAAGGCCCTTCATAGTTATCAGGTGTTTAGATGTTTCATTTAGAAGTCATAGAAATGTCTGTCAATGTGAATAAATAAAGCTCTGATATGTCTGAAGCAAGGAAAAAAATATTCCCCAGGGACAATGTCTCACGGAGGCTGTTAGGATCTGATTATTAAGAAATGCCTCTGCCCACACTGAGGTGCAAATGAGACCATGTGCCAAAGTCAATAGTACAGATTTTATTTAACAGTAAATGTGAGGTAGAGAGTATATAAATAGGACAGAGGAGAGAGAGAGATTAAAGAAAGATATCACCACATGGACTCCTGCTGTGTCCTGCTGGTCCCTCTTCACTCTGGTCTGCTGGGTGGTGGGTTTCCCCGAGTGTCCTGGAGATACCACTTTCATTGAATCCAAGTAGTGGGAATTCACGAGGTGTACATGGTGTTCCTACAACTTGGGATGGCATGTGTATAACCAGCTGTTTCCTTCCTCACAGTTTGCCATGGTGGCAATTTTTGTCCATGATAGGTTGCTTAGATCTGCCTCACCAGTCCTGGCATCTTCCTGTTGTTGCTGTCTGCCATTTTCCCACAGTCTACACAGTGGAATTTTGTCCAGTGTGCTAATTCCAAACCTTCACCTTCATTTAGGTCTGGTATTGTTTGTCATCTGTGCTCATCTTAAGTCCCTGTTGTGGTGGCTTACCTTGTGGGACCTTTCTTCTTTGACGGTGTTTGAAACAGTTAATTGTGCTTCTCTAAGTCCTCACAGATGCCACTCATATTTTGGGGCATGACTGGTCAGGATTCAATTTGGTTTGCTGATATGTCAGCAACTGTATTAGGGCATCTGAACATGATCACAGAGGCATAAATAAAATATTGATCCCCTCACTGCTAGTTATATTCTGATTAAAAGACCAAAACTTGAGTGATGTTTATAATCTTCTTCCTTTTTTTTTTTTTTTGTAGACTCCAAAGTACATGATATTAAAAAATAAAGTCTGATTTAAAAGAATAAGCCAAACAATTTTAGTTCTAAGTTGTTGATATTTTCTTCATTGGTATCATTCATGGAATGGTATGGGAATAGATTGCCATAATGGAGAGGTTTACATCTTTTCAAGCAGCCCTGTAAATCTTCTAGAACTGCTTGCAAAAATGAAATACACAGATAATATACAGGCCTAATCCAGTGGTTGCAGAAATCAGCAGGCATGCTGGAAACACACTTTTGACCAGACAAGCAAGCTGTGCCCAAGGAAACTATAAAACCAAATAAGCAAAGAGTTTGGAAATACTTCTGAGAATTGCAAGGAAGAAACAGAAAATGTACCACATTAAAAGTGAAGCTAGAAGCAGTGTAAGTTCACTGTTTTTATTTATAAAGGTAAGGAAGAAAATAAACAGCTGTCTATCAAGGATGGATAGAGCAGTTCTGAGTCAAAATTAGTCTTGGTAGTGAACTGGTTTCTGAATTTTCTTTTTTAAGGAGATGGGTTTTTGAAAGTAAAAAAAAATGAATGAACAAACCAAAACAACTCTCAAATTGAAAAAGCGCATAAACAGAAAATCATTTAAAAGATCATAAAATCACATTTCCTTTAGGCAGTTCTGCAAGGTGTCTGGCATCCCAATTTTTATGTCATTCAAAATATGAGCAAATTGGAGCAAATGTAACCAACTAAACTCAAAAGGAATAATTTTGAAGTAGCTGAAAGGAAAATTCTTCTTGGGCCCTAAACCTCAGTTTTGACTTCTAAATATAGACGAAGTTTTGAGTTTTTAGTCTAAGCTTGACTAAAAAATTTGCAGTGCCTTGAGGATTCTGACAAGTGAAAAAAAAAGGAAAAGTTTTCAGTCCTGATTAAATCAACACTATGTGGGCCATTTGTGTGCTAAATACATATTACCTTAATCCTAGCTGATAAAATTAAACTGTTCCATTTGTTTTATTTATACTGTGATATTTATCAAAAAAGGTGATAAAGGTAAGGTTATAAAACTTGAATAGAAGTACATGTTTTACACTAAGTGTTATTAAGTCCCTGAGAAGTAATGTTATCTTTATTTATTGTAATGTCTGAGAGAGAATGATTTTACAATTATTTTGACTATCACACTTAATTGAAATGAGAATGCGTAAATTTTCTGTAAGAGTAAAACAGATGGTGGTACTATAATATAGTTGTAATTTAGTCTGTGTTAATTCCTCTTTATAAGCCTGAATCTCCACCTCATTACCTAACATTAATGAATTCATGCCACAAAAGGTTCAGCTAAGGGAAACAATAAAAAAATAAATGCATAAAATATAAGAGCAATGAAATTATCATTTGAAGAAAAAACTTACATGATTCACCATGTCAGTAAAGGTACAGGAATAATTGGTTATATGGATCACTGCTTCTGCTGTGTTGTATCAGAAATCACTGGATCAGTCTCATACACACACATATCCCTGGAGGGAGCGTGACCAGGAGAACAATTGCTTTTCTGCAACAAAAAACCTTGAGAACATTTGTTTCCATCCACTGGCAGTTTCATAAACAATGTTATGTCTTCAAAACACATGGATTAAAATTTTTCATTTTAGACTACTCAGCTATTCTGTTACTGCATCAAATGTATGCAATTCTGTTAATTTTAGCAACACAGCCCATGGTTGTGGTGGACACTAAACCTAAAAAACATTGTAAATACAAAAAAGAGGGTGAGAGACGCTCTAAGTGGGTGAGACTTATTGTGGAGATGACTGTCTTTTCTTTCAATTTCAGTGATGCTACTAATTCAGACATCAGGCTACAAACTGGTGTTAGATGGAAGAATCCAGATTTGGCCTTCTTAACTTAGAGGCTAAATGTGATGGCTGTAAATACAGACTGACATCCCAAACCCACTGGAATGTGTCTGGGTTTGCATGTGGGAATATGATGTTTTAGCTCTTAAAGAAAACTGTAGCTGAGAACGAGCCTTCAAGAGTTGCTTATTGTCAGTGCACAATATTAACAAACATTCCTTCCTTCACCAGAGCCATTACCTTCTACCTTACAGGACATGATCAAACCACTGGGATGACAGAGGCCACTTTGGTCTGCTAAAATGACAAGATGTGCATTGAGAATGCTTGACTGAAATTTGCTTTTACAAATTTCAACTCTGTTAGAAACTGGAGCTGAAAAGATGGTTCCACATGCCTGCAAACAGAAAAAGAAATAGCTAAGAACAAGCAGAAGAGGTTAGTTTTCACCAATAGTCAGCACAACTCTCCCATGAACCTGAGGAAACGGTTTTTGTTTATAAGCAATGTGAGAAAGGAGGCTGAGTGCTTTGTTTCTTCCAATAGCCATCTAGCCAAAGCAGCAGAATGCAGTGAAATAATTAATACTCATGAAATTTTTGAAAGACCAGTGATTGACTCATTAGTAATTTCTGTGGTACTTGTGTGAGTTTGTGTTAGACTTTTCTTACCAGAGGTGTAAAACAACATTAAAATTATTAGCTGAGGCTGTGCTTTAGACTTTTGTTGCACTCTCCTCTGCCCATGTCCCAGTGGGAACCCCATTCCAGTGAGTGTGCAATGTAAAAATATGAATTAGCTAAACACAATTTAATTTTAACAATGTTCCTTCCAGGATCCATAAATACCTAGAGACTGGAAAGATCATGAAAAGATTGTTCAAGACATAAATGACACATGTACTGGATATTTTCACATAAATTTAAAAATAGCTCTAATGTCATGATGAGGGGTACAGAGAAGCCAGAAGGATTTTTGTCTTCCTTTGTATTTTATTTTGTGTAAAATGCTGTAATACAAGTATTGTGTACTGTCTGAGTGATAGTAAAGATTGGCAGTAAAAGCTATTGCTGTATTTGAAACCTGGCAATTAGTTCAAAAAATATTTTTTTTTTTTGTTTTTAACAAGCACGTGATAAAAAAGGGAGCAATGAAGGAAGTTCATGAGATAGAAGTAATAACCTAAAGTGAATGATCAGTCAAGGCTGTCAACATTTTATGTAGTGTATTTCTCTTTTGTTGCTATTTATGTTCCATTTCAGAAATAAAGGGGGTTTTTCTCTTCAGCCCCCTGCCAAACTGGTGCAGAACAAACAGATTGTTATGTTGCTCTGTGTTTGAACAGCACAGAAAACACAAGAGTTGATTTTTACAATATTCATTTTAATGTAGAAGACATCTTTATCTCTCTAGCAGTAAAGTCACCCCTTTTCCCTTCCCATTCACTCTGGTCTGTGTCAGTTATTTCATATGAAGGACAGAATGCATTTTAAATTCAGTCTTGTCATGCACAGACACCTGAGGTACTACAGTAATCCCATGATCTTATAAGGTGGGCAGACTAGCCTGCCATATAGAAACGGGGCTTTAGAGAGGAGTGACTGCCTTTTAGTTCCACAATTGCATCCTTTTCTGATTTACATTCAGCTCTTGTACACACTTCCTGCAGAAGCACTACATAATTTAGTGTAGGGAAGAAAACACCAGGCTAGGTATAAGGTAAAAATCTGGTTGGTATGAGTTATTTTTTCTCTGCTTAGAAGAGGGTAGGGAGGCAAAGGGAACGAGATAGGAATGTGCTCATGTCTTGCCATTTGCTTGATTTTTTTCTCACCATGAATATGTTCTTTCCTTATGATCCCTGCAAAGTGGTACTACCATTGGATGGTAAGTGAACAGACCTCTCTAAAAATACAACACTTAAACAAATTGTTTAGCAATGACTGCATGCAGCCATCAGGAAAAAACACTGACGAGAATGACAGAATTTCAATACAGAATGTGAAAGTATTAAAATAATCTGAGGATTGACTGGAAAAGAAAAGCCTGATTAAATTTTCTTGATAGCTTCTGAGGCAGAAAAGAAACCAGATATCTCTCTGTCTATATTTATTACTGGAACCTCTGTTCATTCTTCTTGGCTGCTGTAATAGAGGGGGGATATTATCTTCTCTTGGGAACTGAGAGGCTCAGCCTGAAAGATATTGTCACTGTTCAGCCATTGAGCCTAAATTTCTGTTTTTAACAGTGTTCTCAACCTTTGCCCAAACCAAAAATAAACCTGCCAAGTATTTTCTCCCTCTTTGCAGGGATTAGAAGCACTGAAATACCATAAAAGTGGTAGTTTTTAATGTTTTAAAGTTTAGGCCAAACAGCGTTAAGGAGATCAAGGGATGTCTAAACATGATTCCTGAAAGAAAGAGAAGCATTCAGATAAACATCCATGTCATATTTTTATTTTGATTAGAACAAGCTTTTTAAGGTTTACTCATTGCTACTTTCTATCAAACATAGTTTAACAACCATCTCTGATTTTTTCTGTATGTGATGGCTTTTCCTTTCCTATTATGGTTTCACCAAATTTTGACAATAGCCAAAACTGAATCAGTAGATGATGGATGAGGCAGTAAATCTTACATTTCAGCTTTAAAAATTTTTTTTGAAGGTGATGGTAAAGAAAATGGGAAAAGCTGTAAATTATCTGGGTAACTGCTAGAGTATCTGCCAAAACACCTCATTTTCTACAGAATAAAACTTAATAGAAATCTAAGCCACATAGGGCAGGAGCCCATCCTTTTAGCTTTAAGTATGTACACTGTAGATTACCATTCTGAGGCTATCTAGTGCATATTAGATATCTACTTGTAATTTTTACCAGTCTAAAAGAAAAAGCCTTTATTAACCTTAAGCATGAGGCTATTCCTTGTTTAGGAATGTTCCTTTGTCCTTGTGACAAATTAACACAAGTCTGAATGAGTGTAAATGTGCTCTTTCCATTATAAAAAGAGCTTGCAGTGACATGATACACGACTCTAAATATCTGCATTTAATGACATTAATCTTTCTTGTGATATGTATTTGCCATGAACCTGTTGGAATCCTCAAATCTCCCAGGACTCTGTCAGCAGCTTAAAACAGGTGCCATTTTATTATCACTAGAGTGGAAACGGAACACACATCTATGTTAGCATTTTTGTCATTACTGCTACACCAGTTAGGGGATAGGATGTTAAGTGACATTTTTATACTCACAAAACCAGCAACATAAGCAACTCTATTCATAGCTTCAACTTTTATGCATGTAGTCAGCATAAAGTACATGGGCAAAATATTACTTTTACTGTAAAGAGATGCATCTCTACTAGAAGGAATTTCCAACTCCTTCAAGAGGCCCCTTCTAATGGAGACAAGAGGTAAGAGGAACTTGATAATGCTTTCTCTAAATGTAGTTTGTTATGATTGTTTTGTCCTGGAGTTGAACACCTTAAGATACTCTGTCTAATATTGTTTGTTTCTTCTTTGCTGAAGGAAACCAGAACAAAATAAGAAATATTGACAAGTCTGAGAAGAAGGAAAAATAATCTTCCAGAAAGGTTTTTCAGAATAGTATTCAATTTATTAAATGCTTCTTAAAAGAGAGCATGCAAGATTGAAAAAAATTGAAATAGCACTCTGCTTCTGGGAAAGAAAAGCCAGATCGTCTCTCATGGTGCTGCATTAGTCTCATGTTTTTGAAATGTTCCTCTAATATCATTAGGGTATAATTGAATTTATAGGGTGTCAGGATTTTAAATTTTTAAAATGTAGAAATACACCAAATCCTGAATAAAGTGGAGAGAGTCAGCTCTGATCTTTTCAGATGCTATTTGGGTTACCGTAAGATGATGCTAAATGTGCTGGGACTATTCTCTAACAGAGAGGCCAGTGGCACAGAACTTTTTGTACAAAGCCACCCTCTTACTCTACAAAACAAATGGCTGCACAAAACCTGACTGTTGGATGTGATCTCTAATGCTGGATTTGTTCCTTTAGTGGTGTGTACAGTGCTTGCTGGTGTCAGGGGACACGTTCAAAGGGTAGAGGCATTTGGGTGCCAGAATCCAGCGTGGGACTTGTCACTTTTTGCCACTTGACATTTTCCAAATATATATTACTATAATGAGAAGGATTTCACATGAAGTCATGTTTCTAGACAAGAAGACCTTGCAGTCAGCAATAATGATAACTGTTTCATACCTTTACAGACAGTAGTATTTAAACAGCTAAGCAATGCTATGTGCCAAAATTGGCAATGTACACTTGTACATCTTCCTCATAGTCCCAAATATGCAGAAGTTCAGGCTTTTTTCCTTCAAAACATTGGATGTGAGAGAAGCTAGGGGTTCATTGGATGCAAACCCCAGAGTGTACTATGAAGTCACACAATAGTATGATACAGAAGAAAGTTAGCTAAACAAACAATTGCAAAGAATTGCAGGTGAATGGTATTCGCTCTGCACTCTGCACTTTGAGCAGCACTTTGCCAACATGCAAACACTATGGAAAAAATTAGCGGTTAAAATGTTGAGAGTTTTCAGTTTCATGTCTCAAAACCAAACAGCACCAAATAACTTTCATACATATGAAACAGTAATTATATTTTTCTATTGACACGATAATGTCTTGTCTCTTCTACTGGAATATATATCCCTGTGTTTTCTCTGGAAGCCTGCTGATTCTTTGGAACTCCACATTATGTTATAATGGGATTTCCTTGCTTTGATAATATCTTCTGATGAATATAGAGTTCAGTATTTCTGAAATAATTTGTGAATATACTCCTTCCATTTTAAGGACAACAAATTAAGGTGCTGGCCATAAAGGATTTTAGGTGAAAAAACTTTATGACAGTGGACTAAGTACAGCTTTCGAAAATCAGAGAGAGTTTTGGATATCTCTATGGACATCTGACATTTGAGCATTGGGAAAAAAACATCAGAGGCAGAAGAACACAGCTTAGATACTGGCATATACACTACAGAGGCTCATTAGGACATGGGAAATGGAAGAGGTGATGAACAAAGAGATTTCATACTAAAAGATGGGTAAGAAGAGGGGAAAGTGAATTGCTTAATGTGACCATCCAAATTCAAAATGGAAGATCTGAGATGGAAGGGAGCTGTTGCTCAAAAGTCAAGCCATGATTTAGAGAAGAAAAATCACTGACAACCTTAAAGAACATGGAGAAGTGCTGGGAAAGGAATAGGATGAGAAAGTCAAGGGTAATACACACAATTCTTATTCTACCAAATAGAGACTGAAAGAGCTACAGACTGTCTGGTGTGCATCACACCTGTCAAATGTGCATGAAAATGCTAAAAAACAGACAGGACAATTAATTTCCTCATTGGGCTTTGAAAGAGTATGGATGAGCTTCTTGGGGATATGGGAGTAGAAATGAATAACATTGGATTTAGCCCTACACACCCCAAAGCACAAGCTACTGCTTAAAATCTTCCCTTCCCCAAGACATTAAGGGCAGGTGTGAATCTGCATTTGGCTCCCCTCACAGCAGTATCTATCAGGGAGAGGTCAATGACGTGTAACCACCTGCTGGCCACTTATTCCTCCATCCAACGAGGCTGAGCTTTTCCTATAAACTCACAGCTCGGAGGGGTACAGTTGATTGGCTTTCCTTCTGTTCAGTTTCTCTTCTTTGATTTACAGCAGTCTCCCACACTTTTTTCATAGGTCCTTTTCTAACTGCACTGATAAGGGATTTCTCTGTGTCCAATTAGCAAGGCTAGTGTATCAGGCTGGAACTAGATAATTAAAAGAATGAAAAGACACAGAGTGACCTTGGTTCACAAACCTCCACGGGCAATTTATAAAACTTTAAAGATTTCACAAAAATGTATTAATGTTGTTATTTTATATCTAGCTCATCAGAAACAGGTCAGTTGTTTTTATATAACTTCAAGGTCTGTCTAAAATAAAGAAAAAGGTGAATTTCTTTAATTTCTTTCTTCTTTTTTTTTTTTTTTTCTTTCCCCCAAACTGTGCTTTTGACAGTTATACATATCTAGGACAAAACTGCACTTTTCAAGTTTCCAAATGAAGGATTGACTTTACTGTAGTTTATTTAAAAGCATATTACTTGTTTTGAAGGGAGAATATGAGTGGCACAATTCTCATGGTAAATCCAGGGTAATAGAAACCACATAATGCAGGAGACTCCATGCTTCATTTTGTCTTGTCTGCCTCTCACGTATTTTGTTTAGAAGGAGCAAGGAGGAGGTGTAGTAGCTGGCTAAAGTCCATGTTTGCCTCTTCCATTTGTGCTATTTAAATAAGGGCATATTTATGCTTTTAGCAAACAACAAAGGTGACAAAATGTAATGGGGGAGGCATAACTCATAGGCTGGAAATTCATCTTGCGTAGCTGGACTCACCTAAATGAGAGGGAGATGTAGTTCAGTTATTTACACTTCCATGATGGCTGAAAGAGTGAGATGGCAGAGACGTCCTGAGCTGTCATATCCAAGGGCTCATAGCCAAAAGGGATGTCAGGCAAAGACACTCCAGAGATGCCCTTCTCTCTCCTTGGCTGTCTGTCCCTCTTTTGGGTATAACTGTAGCCCAGATGGCTAGCTTAGACTAGATGTTTAATTTTTATTAAGTGTCTAAAGGAAAATAAAATCCACTAGAAAACTAGGCTGGTATACTGCTGTGTTTACATAAATGTTTAAAGAGATGTTTTGATTAATAGGGTGTTGGTGAATTGTCTTATAGCCAAGAATTTGAGCTTTTCTGACTAATCTAAAAGAAATTAGAGTAATCTCTTGTTATCAGATGTATAGCTCAAGACATGTGAAAGAAGGAAGGAAAGTACTTCTTCCTGAAGTTGCATCCTTGGCTTTCAGATGCCTTGAGTTTCCAGTGGTATTGGATTATTTAGTCTCTGCTTTTGTGTCAGTTTGATTCAAAGTATCATATTGTGCTATATTTGCTGGGACAATTTACTTTTATTTCCTTTGTGTATATGTCTCTCCTATGTCTGTGCAAATTTTCATGTGTGTGTGTGCCTTCACAGGGTGAATTCTGCTCAAAAAATTAAATCTAGTTATATGGACTGAGCAGAGAGAAACGTCTCTTCCCCCCCAAAAAAACCCAAGAAGTCCAGTCTGTGGGTCTTTACTCATTCACAGGGTTCATTATATGAGGATGTTCCCATCTTGGTTGCAGAGGAATGGAATAGATCCCCTTCCAGACAAAGCACTCAACTCACAAAATTAAATACTTTTATCCTCCTAATTCCTTTAGACCCTGAGAATAGGTAGGGTGCAATAATGTGATTACAAAAATCAGCATTAAAATATTTCTGGCTGTATTTCAATGTCCCCATGTGTATATATACAGAGGTTGAGGCCAAAATATTTTTCAAATAACTGTTCACAAAATATTTCAACAGAAAACCCTGTCATCATTAAAATGGGAAGTTTCACTGCCCAGAAATAAGGAGCATTTTTAGTTATGTGTCTCACCTCTGGGGTTTTGTTTTCTCCATGTCTGTGTGCTTTTTCACATTAGTTTACTTCCAAGACATACTGCAAATTTTGGACAGCAGGGTTTTGTTATTGTGTTCAGGCATAGCATGCATCCCAGATTTTTAGCACCAAGTATTACTCTACTGCTAGACAAAAGTAGCAGCTGATTTCTTACAAACAATGAACTATCAACATTTTACTGGTAGGCATTGTTTAAGGCTCCACTTAAAACATAATGACAGGCATAAAAAGTGTGCCCTTAAAAACCATTGCTGGTCCTAAATCTTCCCTACAGCTTTCAAATTTTCTTCCCTTTAGGTTAGCACTTTTTCTTTTACTGTTACCCTCTCCATGTGCAGGTTTTGCTGGTTTTGAAATAAAATTTCCAATTTACAATCTGTCTATTATTGGCACTAAATTACTAAAACCTTTCACAATTAAGTCATTTCAGTGTCTTGAGAATTTATTAGCATGGAATTAACTCTTTGTTCACACATTTACTGTCTATGCCGTAGTCCCCAGAGATTTTCTTCATAGATCTTGTTATTCCATAATGCTAATTGATGCCAGTGGAGGATACCTAAATGCCAAGCTATTTTCAGTTGATCTACAGCTATTTCACTAATGAACTTGTACCATGAGCAGAACAAAGCCGGAGCTCCAACAGAAATGGATGTGTTTGGATTTCTCACAAATGCTTCTGTTGAACTGGCAAAAGGGTGCACTTACTCATAAAATGCATGAACAAATTTCAGCTGGCCAATCAACATCTGTTATAGAGATAAATGTGAGCCAGAATTTCTTGTTCTAACACTCAACATTTGGCCCAGAAAGAATGATTATTTAAACTTTTCATGGCTAGATCCCAAATACAGTCTCAGAGCCAGATAAAGCAGCTACCAGAAAGGTAGGCCATATTCCATATCCAGCTGGAAGGATACTTGTTAGACTTGGTTTACTTTTAGTTCAGTCTTTCAGTACTTTGGCCTTTTTAAATCTAAATTTTCATTTCCAATATAGCAGTTCTCTAAAGAGTTAATAAATCCAATTGTTGCTATTAAAAATTCTATTTAACTGAATATTCAAGTAGTCATATTCTTTGCTGTCTTTTAGGTATAGCTCTTTGTGGAGGCTATGCATGTGAAAAGTTGGATAATAAAAAATTCTGACATAAGGTTAGAATACATAAGAAATTTTCAGGGTGGATATTGATTTCAACAATCACGTTAAAAATATTAACACTGCAGAAGAAAAGCTCAAAGCTGATAAAATGTCTTTTTCAATATTTTTCCTTTTGTGACAATTTTAAAACTTTCTAATTTCATGACAAAGGCATTTTCTGGGGATACAGATTCAGTGTTCTGAGCTACTCCCCTATAAACTTTTTCATTTCCTGAGCCTCTTATACTGCAACAATAGATTGGATGCTGAGCTGCTTTTTCCTGAACAAACCAAGAAAGAAAAACCTTTCCTCTGGGAGACACCGCACTGCCTGCGAACTGCATTAAATAATCTTTGAAGGTTATCAGTAATATTCTGCTGAATATCAAGAGGTGTCACTGTTGAGCAATAATAAAATTCCCCTTCAATGAGCGAATTGCCCTTGTGAGGTTTAATTTTAGCTTTTTTCCTTGCAGGTGTGGAAAATGGTCTCCAACCCAATGGCTTATTAAGGCTGAAACAACTACACTTACTGCAGAAAACACCCATAGAACACAATTAAAAAGATTATCCTTGTCACAGAGATCAAGGGGTAAAAAGCATCTGAAATCCTTCTCAATTCTAACTTCAACATGGAGATATTCTAATTGAGTCAAACACATATATTTCGCCTTCTAAGAACTCTGAACTTCTCTGTTTCGGGAAAAGAATGGTTTGAAGGAGTGCAAAGGAAATGGACATTATAATCCAACCTCAGGGGTACTAGAAGGTCTGGCCATGACTGGGGTTAGATCCTGACCATCGTTTCATTTTGGTGTAATTTTGCCTTTACAGACAGGTTTCCTTTAAATCCTAGCTAATGTTACCCAGGCATAATATATTTTGAGGTATTTTTTCTCATTTTTAAGGATAAGGAAACTTCTCCCTTATTCATCATTTTGCCAACCTTTAGGTCCTACAAGCTCTGTTTTTGACTCATGTTATCATCTTAAATTTTCTACACAGAAGCAGATGATGGAAGAAAAGGGAATTTGATCCATAGAGTGTGTTCTTTCCTTATCCCCTGACCTGAAAAAAGAAAAATCTCTGCCCTCAGGTTTCACATAGGAAAAATTCACCAGAACTGGAACCCTGGGGTCTCAGGGCCAAAACTATTTTCAATTGGAGATGGAAGGTGTCATGGTGTTACACACCTCAGCCAGCCTGAACGGATGTTCCTTTGACTATTGACATCTTGCTGCAAATTCCAATGTAGTTGCTGAACACTTGTTTGTACTTCTCTTTGTTTACCTCGGACTCAATGTGTTTAAAGCTTTCATGTTACAGATAGCATCTATTTCATCTGCCATGGTGTGAATACAAAGTTTCTCATTCTTAAATTCAAATCCATGTTCCTTTTTGAAAGGTTTCATTGAAGACTCTCTTAGCTTGAGGTTATTCTACACCAAGTAGCATATGTAGAAGCTTAAACAGGATAGCATCATTATTATTAATTTATTAAAATCAGCTTCAGAGTGTTCCATTCTTACTCCCTTTAGATTGACATGAAAACAAAATGAGGTAAATTTATGTGAAAGTGTATTGATGTAAGAAAATTTTATCTTGATGGAGTGTCTTCAAAAGGAAGGAAATCTTTCTCATGGGAATAAAAAGTAAAAACTTTTTGTCTTTTAATATATTAACTAGAAAGGACAGAGGTCAAAAATTTGTACTTGTTTGTACACAGTTATGGAGCCAAAAGTCTCTCACTAATTTGAAGCTTATAGAAGAAATTTTGTGATGAAAGTACAGTTTGCTTTCAAATGTTTGTCTTGTATTTGATAGGGTATTCTGCTTTCAACTAAAGAGCTAAATATGCCCAGAAATACTCAAAAAACTTTCAGCCATAGATAAAGACAAACATATCTCCCAGTGAGGAAAAGCTTAGTCCTATTGCTCTAGTAAGGTGTGGTCAAACTGTAAGATGAATACACTTAGAGCTGAAAGGTGTGAGTGAGAGAGCATTTTGGTTGGGGGTCAGGGGTTTTCATGGCACACTGACCCTGGAACCTGGAAAAACACTAGCAGAGGGAGCAGGGGGGAAAACAGCCAATTTTTCATGGTGGTGTTTTCCTATTTTATGAAGGGGCATCAAGTCAGACTATTCATATAAATGTTTCAGTCCTGGTTTAGTTCTACTGAGTTTCAGCCTCTGGACTTCTGTACTTGTAAAAGGTAAATGAGGTGATATTCAGGATGCTTTTCTCTCCTCTACCTCACTTATTAAAAATGTCTCTCTTTTGTCACTGATGAGAGGTGCCTTATGAACTCAACATCACGAGTGCGGAGGGGCTCCCCAGACACTTCTACCACGAGTTTTGTGATAGAAATTTACTGTGAGTTACTTAGATGGCCCCAGCACAAGCTCCATTGCCTGTGTGAATTTGTTTCCTTGGTCCTCTTTTGGGAGATAAGGCATTCAGCTACAACTTCAACAGGATATTCTCTTTTGAGTGTGTATGTTAATGTGGCTGACCTGCTTCTCAACACAGGCGGCCCCAGCTCTCCCTCCTGCAAACCCAGACAGGCTGATGGCTTCGACCAACTCCTTCGAGATGTCCCTTTGGGGCTGGGCCCATGTGTGTTTTCCTTATAGCAAAGGAAGGGAGCTTGTTCCAAATTTGTTCAGGCTTCCATGGGAAGTGGAGAACTTCTCACACTACAAAACTTGTGAACTTCAGTAGAGACAGACAAAAGTTTGAATACACTCTTATTAAATTGATTAGAACCCAGGACCTTTTCCTATCCCATTACATACATCTTTGTTTAGCCCTGAGTTTCCCTGGAAAACTTAGAGGGGCATATCACTAAGAGAATGCCTCCTTTTTGGTCCATTTTATTAATAGACTAGGGTTTATGCACTGAACCTGCTTCTCCCTCTGGAGTCTACATTAATAATAAACCAAGCATCATTAACATATGTACAAGGATTTTTGGAAGTATATTAGTTTCATTTTGCATTAAGTAACAACTCCTGAAATCCCTGCTGTTAAGTAGACTGTTGCACCATGCAGGAGTTGATCAAAGAGGATAAAAAATACTTATTTTTTCTAAAAAACAAGAAATCAGTTTAGTCAAAATATTCAAAAATATTTATTAAATATAGAATTCATGAACACGGATCCCGATGAAATGACGTCAGTTAAAACTAGACTGAAGAAGTGGATATGGATGCGAGTATTTAATTTGAGAAGCTCATTGTTGAAAACTTTCTTGGGGTGTTTACATGAAAAAAGGCCTTGGGAGATTCTGCATTTGAAAAAAAAGGTTAAGCAGTAAGTAGAATTAAAACAATTGGATAAATGGATTCATGTCTGTATTTCACAGTGTTCTGGTCTCCAGATCCTCGAGGTGATGCTGGAAACTGAAGAGTCTGGAGGAAAAAGAACCACAAAAAAGTGGTTTGCAATGAAGACTGCAAGGTTTGCAAGGTCTGCCTGAGGACTTCAATCAGTTTGACTTATAAAATAGATGTCAGTGATGCAACTTACTTACAGTGTTTATCGATAGCTTAGAAATGTATGAAAAAACCCAGCAAAACCACCAAAACCTAACATCAAAAAGGCATAGTATAGGAGAAGCCACAATCAATTTATGAAAGCTGAAGCCATATATGCAAAGGAAAAAAATATCAAAGAATATTCATAGGACTGATATTGAGCAATACAACATAGTGTTGAAGGAAACATTAGGTTCTCCATGGCCTCCTCTCAAGGATAAATGTCTTTCCAGAAACTCTGTTTCAGTTGAGCAGAACTCAGTAAGGGCAAAAGCAAGGGTATCTGGTTTATATTTAGTGACCGGTGACCTACAAGATAACCAATTGTTTTTATCTCTTAAATGTAAGCAAAATAACAATAAATGGTGAAGCATGAATTTTAGAGGTAATCTGTTGATTTCAATAGGCCTTCATGAATTAAGGTTATAAAATAAATTCTATACTCTAATAACAGGACCTTGTTTTGTGATCGTCTCTGGTGCTATGAAAAATGGCACAACTATGAAAAAAAGTCCTTAGAAAGAGAGGATCCTGCAGTTAATTAAAATTTGATGTGAATTAGGGCCTGGATTTACAAGGGGGTTAAGGAATGCTTCTTCTGCTACTCTTAAAAGAGTACAAACTTCTAAAAGTTTTGTGGAAGAGCTGCCTTAGCTCAGCTGGTCAGAGGATGGCTCTAATAACACCAATCATGGGTTTGATCTCTGTATGGGCCATTCATTTAAGAGCTGGACATGATGAATCTTGTGGATCCCTTACAAGTCAAATTACTTAATGATTCTGTGAATATAGACCAGAGGTATGGGAGTACCTCCGTGATTTGGAACATTATGCAAATATTGTCTCTTATAGGCTATTTTAAAGTAATGTATATCAGAAGTCTTGTGGTGGTGTCCCTTTTTCTGACTCTATGAGCCATTAACCAAGAACCTCACATCAGTGAAAGCAACATATATATGCTGCGTAATTTGGAAAGCCAAGGAATTCACCATCTCTACCACAGTTCACAAATAGGAATTACAGTCATTCCTAGGGGACTCTCACTGCTTCATTGCTGGAAAGGCAGGATGGCTCTGGATGGGCAACAACACAGACCCAGTGACACAGTGATGGTGAAGTTGCTGGCACCCTTTCTTTCACTGCTGGGCAGAGGACTCTTGTGCTCTCTGCTTAGGTATCATGAAGGTCAGGAATCAGCATTAGGCTGTGCCTGTTATTATTTCTCACAAATTCCATAAGCAAAGGAACAAAAAAGCAAAAATATCTACTTCAAAAGTGTGAACATGTTTTTTAATAGTTAATTTGGGTTACAGTATGGCAATATGTAGTGCTGATAGTGTCAAGATACAAGAAACACAGATATTGTGTTTATTAAAGGTTGCAAAATGGAGCAGATGCCTTACATACCCTCAGAAATTATTCTCTTTCATCAAAATAACACATGAACATCAGTCAAACATAGCAATAAGAAAGTTCTTTATCTTAGGATGAAAAACAAATGATACCTTGAAAATATAACTGATGTCTTAGCATTGATGCCGGCATGGACACAGAACAAAATTGCTCTTCCTTGAGTGAAGAAAAATTGGATTTATCTCTGAGAATATCTACTACAATTCCTTCATTGTGATTTCTTTTGAAAAGTTCAGTAGAAAGTTTGAATGTTCTTTCTGCTTGTGATTCTTCTATTTTTTTTTCTAGTCCAGTAATTTTTTTCATTTGTTTTTCTTCTAATTAGGAGGGAGATTCTTCTCCTTCCTTCCACTGTGTCTTTGAAAGAACTAAGAAAAGGCCTGTTTATTTCTGTTGTGCTAATCCCTTTTTCATATGGTTTTGCACAATGCCTAAAATGATGAGAACATCTGCATGTGGTCTCTGAATATATTTATTTTGACAAGCTCTCAAGAGAGATAACATGGAAATTACCATATTCTACTTTCTTATCTGTGATGAGTTTCCAATTCCAATCTTCTTCTGCATCCAGCATCAGTTCTTCATTTCCAATGGTAAAGCTTCAGTGGTTATATTTATTTATTTTGTAATGAACCAAAAGTTCAGTTCTTGCTTCCCTAGGGCTCGTGTTTGTGGGAAGGGTATAATCACACAACTGTAGTCTGGGAGGCATCCCAAGGGCACCTTGTGTGAAGACTTGAGAACCTTTGCCTGCCTGTCTGTGTTCCTTTAGACAGAGGACTATGAATTAAATACAATTCTAGCTGACAGAGAGTTCCTCTGCATTTAGTTTAATGGGAATAAAGGAAAAGAGAAAATGTTTTGTTTTAAAAGATGTTCTCTTGGAGGGGAAAAAATCCCAAGCATGAAAGCAAAGGGCCCTAAAGGGCTGTATCTTTTTCTACCTTGGAGAGAAGCTATGGGCCTTGAAAATTACTGTCTTTTACATGGAGGTTTGCAGTAAGTCAAATTCCAGCAGGCATTTCCAGCGGGCTGAATCTGTGCACTTACTGATATTGAGTTATTTTGACAGAATTTACAAAGTTGTAACATGTAAATTTCTCATTTAGCACAGTTCTCAAATGCCAGGAGGATCTGCTTGTTGAGGTTGTCCCAAACGCCTCTAAGAACTAGTGTAGAAAACTAGTTGGAGTAGCTTTCAAGATTTTTCCTCCCTTCATGATAGCTAAAAGTTACTGTATGTAGTCTAAAAAACTCATAGGAAAACTGTCCAATTTCCAGGAGAAAAAATGCTATTGGCCAAATAGAAATGATGTTTTAATATTTTCTTTAGTATTAGCAGTCAAAGACAGCTGATTCAAAGACAACTCTAATTTAAATGTGGGATGAACCGCCACACGGCTCTACCGCAACATGCACATAACAATCCAGGCTCTGAGGTGGTGAGTGGGGAATGAAGCTATGTGGCTTTGCACTGAAACACTAAGCACATGCCCTTGACACATAATAGTAAAGGGCTGATTTACAGCAAGGGTGGATCTGACAGTTATCTGACTGGGTGCAATCTACTCGGCAGTTGGTGTAGAGAGAATGGTTGTGTAGTAATTAGGGCTTCTTCCTCTAAAGAGGCAATGGGATCAATAACTCAGCTGAAGTGTATCTACACCAATGCATGGGCAAAAACCAGGAAGCCACTGTGTCACAGCAGAACTGTGATGGAGTTGCCATCACAGAAACATGGTGGGATGACTTGCACAACTGGAATGCTTCAATGGATGGCTATAAACTCCTCAGAAAGGATAGGCAAAGATGAATAATCCTGTATGTTAGGGAAAGTTTTGGTTGTCCAGATCTTAATGATTGTGTGTTTTGAGATGACTTTATGATGTGTATCCCCTATAGAAGCTCTATGCCCAGAAATCAATCCTATGCCTTTCTGTGCCTTTAAACTGAGCCTGAGAGGGGGAAGAGATAAAAACTGAGTGAACTTTACAGAGCAGTTTTTCCAGGACACAGACACACACTCCTCTTCGTTCTGCTCCTGTGGCAAGAAAAGCAGAGGAAGCACTCTTCTTGCTTTTCAGCCAGCTTTCAGCTCTTTTTCTCCAGAGGGAGATGGAGAGTTTAACTTTATTTTCCTGTGACTTCCACTTTTCCCTTCTTCTCTTCTGTACTGTTTCAACAACATCAGAACACACTGGGAGAATTTTCCACCAAGGCCCCAGAGGTGGGCCCACACCGACCCAGCCCTGAGGAGGAGAAGAGAGACCACACCTACAGAAGGACTATAAAATCTTCCCAGGTTTCTCTCCACAGCGAGAGGTTTTATTTTTCAGCATTAATCTTATTTTTCTGTGTGTTTGTTAAAAAAATAGTTTATTTTATCTTTTTCACTTTCCTCTGAGGAAAATTTTCTTTTCCCAAACCTGGTGGGGGAGGGGTGGTTGCAATTGGCCTTCTGTCAGAGGATATTTTCCTCCAAATTTGTCTCAAACTGGCACATGATGTCAATAGCATTGAGTATGAGTAAGAATCAGGGGAAAGACAACAAGGAAAGTGTCATGGTGGGATTGTTACAGACAACACAATCAGGATGAAGAAGCAGATGAAATATTCTACAAGCAGCTGGGAAAAGTCTTACAATCACTAACCTTGTTCTCATGAGAAACTTCAACTTGACAGATGGAAATGCAACACAACAGAGAGGAAACAGTCTAGGAGATTCCTGGAGCGTGTGGTGCTTTTTGACACAGGTGGTAAGTGACCCAGGTAGAGAAGGTGCCTTGCTGGACCCATTGTTTTTGAACAAAGAAGGACTGGTGAGTGATGTGAAGTTTGGAAGCTATCTTGAGCACAGCAATTGAAAAATGATAGAGTAGTAGCAAAATGGTTACCTTGGTCTGCCAGAGAGGAGACTTTAGCCTGTTTAGGAGACTGGCTGGGGGAGTGCCTTGCGAGGCAATACTGAAGTGCAAAAAGGAGTCCAGGAAGGTTGGACATTCTTCAAGACGAATCTTACAGGCATAGGGGCAGGCTGAAAGATAGGGTGTTCTCAAAGACCAGCCTGGCTGAACTAAGAGCTTTGGCTGGAACTCGGGAAATAAAAGAGAATTTATGAGCTTTGAAAGAAGGGGCAGTAACTCAGTAGAGCTACAAGTATGTCATGAGGTTATGCAGGGAGATAATTAAAAGGGCTAAAGTCCAAACAGAACTTAAAAGACAATAGAAATGTATCTAGAAATACACCAGGAATAAAAGGAGACTCTCCATTTTTTATTGGATGTAGGGGGAAACATCATGACAAAGGATAAAGAAAAGGCTGTGGTATTTCTTTGCTTCAGCCTTTAATAGTAAGACCAGATGTTCTTTAGGTACTCAGCCCCTCAGCTGGGAGACAGGGATGGGTAAAACAATGAAGCCCCCCTAACACAAGGGGAAACAATCTGGTGGTCTGTTACTCCATAGAGACACACACAGGTCTATGGGAAAAGATGGTATCCACCCAAGGGTACTGACAGAGTTTGGAGGACGTGCTCACCAAGCCACTTTCTATCATCTACCAGAAGTCTTGTCTCACCAAGGATGTCCCAGTGGGCTGGAGGTTTGCAAGTGTGACACCCATCTACAAGAAGTGCTGGAAGAAGGATCTGGGGAACTATTGATCAGTCAGCCTAACCTTGGTGCTGGGCAAGGTCATGGAGCAGATCATCTTGAGTGCCATCCTGCAGCACCTACAGGACAACCAGGGGATCAGACCCAGCCAGCCATTTCCAGGGGTTTAGGAAAGGCAAGCCTTGCTTAAACAACCGGATCTCAAACCAGTAAGTGGATGAGGAAAACGCTGTGGCTGGTGTCTACCTGGACTTTAGTAAGGACTTTGACAGCATTTCTCACAGCATTCTCCTGCAGAAACCGGCTGCTCATGGCTTGGATGGGTGCTCATTGGTTAAAATGTGGCTGGATCCAGAGAGTGGTGGTAAATGCAGATAAATTCAGTTGGCAGATGGCCACAAATGGTGTTCTGCAGGTTTCAGTACTGGGGTCAGTCTTGTTTAATATCTTTATCAATGATGAGGGGGTTGAATGTACTCTCAGTCAGTTTGCAGATGACACCAAGTTGGGTGGGAGTGTCAATCTGCTGGCAGGTAGGAAGGCTCTGCTGAGGGTTCTGGACAGGTTGGATCAATGGGCTGAGGACAGTTTGAGGTTCAACAAGGCAGAGTGCTCGGTCCTGTGCTTGGGTCACAGCAATCCCAATGCAGTGTTATAGGCTTGGGCTAGAGTGGCTGGAAAAAGACTGGGGGTCCTGGTCAACACTCAGCTGGACATAAGCCAGGAGTATGCCCAGGTGGCCAAGAATTCCAGTGACATCCTGGCTTGTATCAGCAATAGCGTGGCCAGCAGGACCAGAGAAGTGATGGTTGCCTTGTACTGGCACTGGTGAGCCTGCATCTCAAATCTGGTGTTCAGTTTTGGACCCCTTGCCACACGAAGGATATTGAGGCACTGGAGCATGTCCAGAGAAGGACAATGAAGCTGGTGAAGGATCTGGTGTACAAGTCTGATGAGGAGCTCAGTTGGTTAGTCTGGAGAAAAGGAGGCTGAGGAGACCTATTGCTCTCTACAACTACCTGAAATGAAAAATATCTCCAAGTGTTGCCAGGCATTGGAAGAGGCTGTCCAGGGAAGCAGTGAAATCATATATACCTGCATACCTGACTGCAGGTATTTAAAATACATGTTGATGTGTCACTCAGGGACATAGTTTAGATGTGGACTTGGAAGTGCTCAATGAGATTAACAATGTTTTGCACCCTAAATGATTCTGTGATTCTATAATCCTCTACAGATTAATTGCAAATGTGCTTTATCCTTACAGAGGATTTTATATGGGCAAGGTGGAAGAATGCAACCCCATGCATGCAGATTCTTCTACATCTGGCTGTTGGGAGAGGGAAAAGGGTCAGATCTGCAAAAGTCACACTCATAAAGGCATGTAAGCTCCCATTCTTATGAGAGATCATACATCTAAATAATACTTTTTATCAATCTAACCTTCTTTTTTCTCTCT
>VXAC01003058.1:842984-872487 GCA_013399225.1 Rhipidura dahli | reverse complement strand
AAAAAAAAAAAAAAAGTCTGTACATAAGCATTTCATTTTAAAAAAAAGAGAAAAAATTAAGAAAAAGTCATCTAGGTATTTGATCAACCTTCTTAAGGAAAAATGAATCCTTTTGAGATGGATGAGGCATGCAGCTTTGAGATGTAGTTGAGACATTTCAACAGAGAGAAAAACATCTTTGTACAGGGGATAAAGGAGAGAAGGACTTACTTATTTCCTCTGTTCAGAGTCAGAGTTTCTTAACACACAGTAGCAGTCTGCAGGCTGCTGGAGAGTCACAGAGGGTATGAATAGAAGGTATACTTAGGATTTAGGCTTATATGTCAATAAGTAATTGCTTCAGAGATGTGACTTTCAGGCAAAAAGATGCAACTAATAGTCTTAGGAAAGAAATATCCTTCTACTTTAATCATGATCATAGATAAAAGAATAAATCTCATTTTTATATACTGTTCTTAACTGGTGGTGTTATTCATCACCAGGGGAGAGCCTTGAATTGTTGAGAGGCTGATGGGATCATCTCTATGCCCAGGTACTTAAGTAGTTCTCTGCACTGTAGTGCATGAGTGCCTCCCCAATACTCAGAAATAAAAATAATATCTCATGTGTTTTTTCTGCCATCTGAGACTTTAAAAGAGATAATGAATATTATAAAAGGCATTCTAGGTGTCTGAGCAGGTGCCCCTAATGTATGCAAAAATTGTTGTATCCTCTCCTCAATGAATTTTTGTTTGCTTCCAATAAGAAAAATCCATGGAAGAGTCACCAAGATATATGGAAAAAAATGAGGAACTGGTGGATATAGAAAAATAAGGATTAAAGTGTATTTTACCAGCAGAAAATTTAATTGAGATAAAGAGTGAGAGTTCACAAGGGCAGTTTTAGTCAGTGGACAAGCTGGTGTTTATCCTAGCAATAGAAGATGATCAAAATAAGGTAGGTATATTAGACAGAAGTTATCACTAGAGGAAGAGGTACACTGAATATGGTCTTTAACCAAATAAATCAAAATAGATTCATTTTTTCAGTCTCTCTAATAGAACATTGCGCTAATATTATGGTGCACTAAAAAAGATAAGTTTTAGTCACAGATATCTTGGCTGGCAAGTTGTCCACATTGAAACAAGTGATTAAATTGTTCTATTTCTGCAGTTGCTTTTTAGAAAATTAAATATAATTATTTTTCATAATCTCTATCATGATGTTATTTATTAATATTTATTAGAATTAGTTGCTTTCTTGTTCACTAATATATATTCACTTTGAGAGCCTTTTCAAAAGCAGAAAACAAAAAAATTCTAGTATGTGGGATGAACATAGAGTGAAACATAGGGAGTCTTTGTCCTTTTCTTATCTATTCTTGTCTCCTCATGCTTCTTTCTGTCTCCTCATACCATTATTGTTTGCATAAACATGGTGATGACTGTGTTGCCTGCTGCATAATGTTAATTCATGTGTTAGAGGCTATCTCTCAGGCTGTGACACTGAAGGAAGAAGAAGACCAAAGTAAAACTTGAAAAATTAATCATCATTCTGAAACTTGTATCAATCAGCGTATGTTTGATACTAAGGTTAAAATGTTAAAAGCGACCTATACATCCTTTTATTGAGTGCAGAACTGTTATATGTACATGTAAATTGTATATGGTAGCTTAACTGTGGGTTTGGGTGAGCTTGAAGAAATGGAAATTATAACTTAAAAGACAAGAAAAGGAAACAGGAACTGCCACAGACTCACAGAAAAAGTCTTAACACAGATACACCACACACTCCTGGTGCTATAGATTAGCACTAAATTAGAACAAACCTGAAGTCCTAAATCAGCAAGAGGGAGGCTCGTGCTTAGGAGTCTTTTCTTTGTCTGACAGACCCAGTAAGGTCTGACAGGTAAGGTCTGTAAGTTTCCTGTTGACTGTGTATCTCTCTGTCCAAGGACAGCAGTTATACCAGTCTAGTTTTCCCCTCAGCAGGGTCAGACTTCCATTGGGTAGTCTCTTGCACTAAGAACTAAAGGTTCAGAGACACTTACTGACTTAAGTTACTTCTCCTGCACTGAGTTACTTGTTTGGCTATGATGGCTCTTGGGCTCATGCACTTTTTTCCATACAAGACTTTTCCACCCTTTTACCTCTGTAGGTGAAGCACTTGTTTTAAAGAACTGGCTGCAAGACTGACATAGCAGGTGGCAGAGATGCACCAGAAAACGAGACAAGAAGAGTAGGCTGAAGCTGAAGATGCCGCCCTGCATTGTATATAACTATTCTGATGCCTTCACTTTTTTATGGAGTGAATATCAAGCCATCATATCCATAAGCCTCATTGCATAAGTGGGTTGTGATATGCTTGTGAGAAAAAATGCAGCTGGAAGTCAGTACAGAAAAGAAAAAAAAGGCAAAAAAAAGAGAAAAAGGAAGTGTAACTGCCTAGCTGTGCAGAAATAACTGTGGTGTATGGATAAAGTTTAATATTAAAAGGTCCTGCTAAAAATTTTCCCCACGGCACATTTTCATGATGCTAACAAACAAGAACAGCTCTTTAATTATGAGTACCCATGTTAGAATTTATATTTCATGCTCCCCATTTTTGAGCAATGCTCCTGCTTTGTTTCCTTTTCTAGGTCTAAAAATTTCCTCAAACATTAGTTTAGGAAACCTTCCTTTTGTGTTCTCATCTTTTCTCTGCCCATCTTTCATCACCCACCATCCTGTTATTAGCTGCTTCCTACTCATAGTGTCAGCAGTGTCATAAGAACCCTTCCCACAGTCATCTATGATTTTATTCTTCTCATTTTTACTTATTTACTTCATTGTATCTACTTGATCTGGGGAACTTTTTTTTTTTTTTTTTTTTTTGTTTTTTGACCTCTTTGTTTACTCACTCATGTCTTAAACCTTTTTCGTATCCTGTATCAAAGTGGTTTCAATTTTTATTACGACCTAAAATCATAGCATATACTGAGCTGGAAGACACTCGTGACTCTGATAACTCTAATGATTCTGATCACTTATCAGAATCATCAAGTCCAACTCCTGGTCATCCACAGGACATCCCGAGAGTCACACCATGTGTCTGAAAGTACTGTCCAAATGCTTCTTCACCTCTGTCAGGCTTGTGCTGTGACCACTTCCCTGGGGAGCCTGTTCTTGTGCCTAACCACCCTTTTCATAAAAAACCCTTTTCCTGATATGCAACCTAGCTCAGCTTCCTGCCATTTCAAGTCCTGTCACTGATCATGAGAGCAAAGAGATCCGTACCTGGCCCTCCACTTCCCCTTGAGAGGATGTTGAAAAACACCATGTTTCCCCTCAGTCTCCTCCAGGGTGAACAAACTAAGTTACCACAGCTGCTTCTCATACGACTTCCTCTCCAAACCCTTTAACATCTTTGTTCCCCTCCTTTGGATACTCTCTATGAATAGTTTAATATCTTCCTTACATTGCAGCACTCAAAGCTGCCCCCAGCACTCGAGGTGAGGCTGCTCCAGCGCAGAGCAGAGTGGGACAATCCCCTCCCTTGCCTGGCTGTGCCTGATGGCTGTCCCCAGGACAGGGTTGGCCCTCCTGGCTGCCAGGGCACTGCTGGCTCATGTTCACCTTGCCATCAACCAGGACCCCCAGCTGCCTTTCCACAGTGCTGCTCTCCAGCCTCGGAGACTTGGTTGCCTCTGTCCTTGGGTGACCTTCAGATCCCACCTATAGACCAGAGGGTTGCCACTGATTTTAGGCCGTCCCTGGGCACTGCAGAGTTTTGAGGTCACAGCTTTGACATTTCTCAGCTGAAGTATCCCCATCTTGAAGGCTTAAATTTGTTTCTATTGAACAAAACTTTAGACTGGGGATCTGAGGTGAACAGATACTGGATTAGTATCCTAAACCAACAGTTTCTAGCACTTCAGGGAAAACACAAACATAGTAACCAAACTTCACTTTAAATCTGATAGTAAACTGGTGGCCCCATTTACTGAAGAATTCAATATACAACGAGGACTTAGTTCTACAAATAACAGTAAAGAGATACAGAGCTCAATGGATTAAGCCAGCTGTATCTTTCCTTGTGTACAGTGGGGAATATGTGCCTTTGTATAGCAAGCTGGTTTTACTGAAGGATAAGGGAAAGTTTTATCAAATTTTTCTTTAATTTATTAAGTGTCTTTCTCTAGGAAAAGGACATACTCCTTTTGGTGGTGGAGTTTCAAATAAATAAGTAGAAATAAACAGATAAAATTGTGTGCAAGAAATTCAAATGTGATGTTTGAAATACAGTGCAATTTTCCATCTTCAATGCCCATTCTTTGTATAGAAAATGTCAGTATTTGCAGGAAAAAAAGAGAATCCCTTAATGGTATTTCCTCACCTTCCATATTTTTAGCTTTGATAAGGACTAGTCCACCAGCCATCAACTTCTTTCCTTTAAGTCAGTCGAAATAGCCCTGCTGGGAATCCATACACAACTGACAATAGTTAAAGCCTCTGAACTATTCAGAAGCTTCTATGCAAACTTCTTTCTTTTTTTTCAATAAATTCCTCTTCCCTACAATATGAAGGGTAATATGAACCTGATACATCAGCCCTATATTTCTTCAGTCAGAGAAGTGTGTTGCATTCAATTTATTCCCCTTTTTTCCCTACCTGCATGATTAAAAAAAAAAATCCCTTGAACTAAAGAAACCCTGGCAGTTGTTGGCTTGGACAGCTAGACGTGGTAAGAATCTTTCACAGTCCCTAAACTGCACAAGCCTGGGGTTTTTCAGCTTAGTTTCTAGAATCACTCTATGCTACATCATTCAGCAGAATACTAATCTTGCAAATGTTCTTTTTCAACCAAAGATGTGCTTGAAAGCTTTTTTTTTTTCCTCTGGTCTTTGCAGATATCCTTAAACAGCATGATTCTCTCCTGTTCTGGGGGAAGGTCATACTGCATGACAATTAAAGTCCTATTCACGATCTGCTGTGCCTTGGCAAATGCAATTGACCTTCTTTGAGAGGTGAAAATCGCCTTCTGTCTCACCTAGGGTCAGGCTAAACTGTTCAAACTTACAACGGAACAAACCCTTTCCTCCTTTTAATTTGGAAGGTGGACTTTAGCCCCCTGACCCTACTTTGGACAAATGTATTGCAAATGGGAAAAATAGAACATTAATAGTTTTTAGTGTCTTTTTAAACCACTCACTATGGCCTCTCCAGCTACATTTTCTGTCCTTAGCTGGGAAGGAGAGGAAGACTTAGTTATACACTGACATTTGGCAGCCTGCCGGCTGTTCGGTACATTTCATTTCAATTGCTGCTTTCTCTTACTTTCTGAATAAACTCCTTTTAACCAAGTCTTGCTTGAACACATTGTAGTTGGCCCTAGGTGGCACTTTTAAGCCCTAAGGACTACTTTAAGGAGATTGATACATGAAAGGATGTTCCAAGTCACTCCAGAAATGTACAAGCAAGTTAAGGAGTCGTGAAACATGCCTAGTTGGAACGGTGATTTGGTCTGAAAACATTTTAATCTGTGTTTCAGGTCAGGACTCTTCTGATTTCAAGGGATGATGGGTAAGAGAATAAAAAAGTATGCTGCCTTTCTTGAACCACTTAGGGAAAAAAAAAGTAGACTGTCTTTTAACACTTGCAAAGTGAAATCATTGCACCTGACTACCTTAGTTGGCTGGCATTTCTGGTTAATTTGGCGGCTGCTGCTGCTGCTGTTTTTGTCACTTCTCCCTTTTCCAATTGCTTTTTCTGCTTTTTGCATGAACACTGTGTTCTTACATTTTTGTATTACACCTCTGTAATAGTGGAAAAGGGTGACATAGCCTTTTGGCAACACTTTCTCAGTAAAACCCTAAATTATGTTGTTAGAAGATTGGATGATTTTTGTTTCTTGTTTCTTTCTGTTCTCCCCCTCTGTCACATTTCTGTTCCCTACTAAATCACAAACTATAAAAGAGGTCCTTGTAAAATGCAAGAATAATCTGGAAAATTTTTAGCAATTCCAGAAGGACCTAGAAGTTGGATAGATAAGTATAGTATTCAAAATTATAAAAGCAGAATTAAATTTTAGGGTTAATATATCAGATCTTCTACAAAAACAACATGGATGTTGAAATAAAGGCATAAAAATTTTGCTAGTTATATCCATGTCTTCTTTCCTGGGCCGATTACTTTAACATGGCTCCTTTATTGTCCAAATACCTTGTTAAACCCCTTTCATTAAGTGATATGTTGGAGTGTAATTTGTGGAAATGAAAACTTGGTCTACATAAAAATAACTAGTATTACTAAAGAAAACAGTAGATCTGAGCAAGAATATACATTTTGCCTTGTGCTCATCATTCTCAGAGTGGCGACACCCACGCATTTTTGATATTCAGAGATGCAGTGGATATTTGCATGGATACTTTAAGAATAAGTAAATACCACCAAGCAGTAACTGAATCCAAATTTCAGAAAATGATGCATTTGTTATTTAGTACTTAAGCAGAATGTCTTCTGATAACGATATCCTAACATTTATTGCTCAAAGAAGAACTTGCTTTGTGTAAATGTGGCTCTGCAGTTGTTGGGGTTTTCTAAGAAATACTCTAGATACTCTCAGTTTTAATGAATTAGGAATTATTTGCTTTTTAATTTTGTGGTAGTCAACTTTGCGGTAGGTGCTTATATGGTTTTCTTTCTAAAGAATGTGTGTTATGTCCAATGCTGTTAGTCTTCTAATATTTTCCAAGAGGATAATATATCTTCAGAGTTTGAAAAGGCAAATAAGCATTGCAAAATGTTCATTCGAAGCAGTGTGTTTGTGTGTCAATTTACTGCCTGGGTTTGTAATGAAAAATATGGTCAGATTTTAACATTTAGGGAGCTACAAAGCAACACTAACAACAAAATAAATCATGCCTGTGTCTATAGTTTAAGAGAAGTTGTAGATAGAAAAGCACCTGTACATTGGAACCTCTGACCTCTCCCAAATGAAATTGAGGCAAAAGGCAGAAACACTGGCATACACTAAAAAATGGCTTGATTTCTGGGCAGACTTTGTCAGTTTTTCATACAGAAAAATAAATCCTGTGTCCAAAAACCCCAGGTGGTATATTATATGGGACAGGGGAGCATTAATAACAGCTATTCATAATCTACTCAAAATGAAATCACAAACTGGGCACGATTCAGCAGTGTACTGAACACTTAGCTAAAAATCTCTCAGAGAAAATAATCAGGCCTGTTTTGAAGGGGAATGTGAGGATCTAATTTTCTGATGGTATTATGCCTGCTTACCACAGTGAAGTCACAAGCACAGTGCACAAACCTACAGTTTCCTTGAACAAGGCCAATACCTTGACAGGAGATGCCCATTCTCCATTTGGAAGTAGTTTTATAAATTCTGGGAATACTAATTCATTACAGAAGTTTAGTTTAGAAAATGTCACCTTCATCTTGCAAGCATAGATATTCCTCATGTATACACGCCTCATCAGTTTTTGTGGATATTATGCAGCTTATAATACTTATGAATACAGAAGATACTGAATGCTACACATATCTAGTCTACCGTACTTCCTTCTCACTCTAAGTACAGCCCTCAAAAACATCTGGATTTCTAAAGGATCAGTGTTGCTCATGAGTTAATATCCATGTTCAAAAGTGGTTTAAGAGCCAAAAGTTAAATATGCAAAGGAGACTTTATGAATTGAAAAAAGTTTGCTGATGTGTAGGTTTCTATTCAAACCATGATGGTCTATAAGATGCAGGAGAAGATAAGTGCCTAAGTGCCTCTTTTTCACAAATTTCTGTGCACTGAAAAGGTGGCTTCTGGAGATGATTGCCTTGCCCAGTGCAACTTGTGAAGCCTGCTGAGATTAATGAGGAGCTTCCAGGTAAAATAAGACCATCAACCCTTTTTCTTTTTCATCAGTGCAGGCTGAATAGACTGACTTCCCTGAGAAATTACTATTTCTTCAGGTGTCTCTTATTCTTGTCCCAAAATGCTCATGCCTGAGATGTGTGAGACACTGGTTTTGAGCAAGCCACTGGTTGCACACGTATACGTCTTAAATCCTCCTTAAGCACCTGTACCTGTCAGAATTAATTTCACTCAAGTTGACCATTTAAATGGTTTTGCAAGCCTAAACTGATAACCTTAGTTACCTTAATTTTTTTTTTTTTTTTTACACAGTTGTAAGAAGAAGCTAATTCCTTTTGCACACTGAACATGCCTTATTGACTGAAGTGACTGGTTGAGGTTCTGCAGATGCAATTATACACATCAAAAGGTAAGAACCACCTGTAGGAACTTTAGTCTCCTTGAAGTCAGTTGGATTTGGATCCTGATGGTGAAACCTTAAGTCATCAAAAATGACCTCTGAAGTAAAAAAGCCTATTGACATTTCTGACACCAGGTTTTTAGTCTGGGAGCCCCGTGATGCACCTGCAGCCTAGACCAAGGTGTAGGTACAGATCATGTTACTATAACTTTCTCATTTTACTGGCAGCAGCATGTTGGCAACAGCCTGCAATTTACTGTGGGCTGCAAAATACTTCTGCAAAGCTGGGCTAAATATTACATGTTAGCCTGCCCTGAACTCTGTACTGCTTTAGCAAGGCCAGCTAGCTTGAGGAAATAGTCAACAATCCCCTTACAGACTGCATTTCCCACACCCTTATAGTAGAAACTGTGGATTGACAGACTGGAGATAGTGTATCCCTATCTTGTAGGAGTGTTGTGGTATTTCATATTTCATCAGTTGATTAAAAGTGCTACAGAAGTTGAGGATAGAAGGTAAAATAATGATTGTATTTTCTTCCCCAAAAAAAGAGCTTTGTAAGGGTTGCAAATCCATGTGCATCAATTGACACCCAGGGTCTTAGACCTCAAAGGCTGTTGTAACCCTTCTGATTGAAGGTCACAGAGAAGAGATCTGTAATGCACTTTTAAAACTGCCTGAAGTCCAGAGGCAACTTTGATTTTCCAGTGTTCTGAATTTGATGTAGGCACTGTGCTAATTGCTCTGATCCTCTGTGAAAGGTAACACTCACGTATCCATGTCAGGGGTTCTGGATCATTATGTGACATTGACACTTCTAACCTTAGGATATTACTAAAATTAGAGACTTTTAACTTCAGCTCAGTTCTTTTTTTCTTGAGGACACTGAGGTATTTACTCAATAAGTCCCTGCTGGGAGGTTCCTAAGGTTTTTGCCCCCTTCCTTTGGCAGGTCTCTCTGCAGTCTGTGATTGTCGCGTGTCTTTCTGTCTCATATTTTGGGTCTTCATTAATACTTATGCATTTGCTTGGGACTGTTTGAAGCTTCTCTGCTCTCAAATGTATCACTTATTGGGATTCTCAGATCCCAAGTGTATCCTTAAACACTTAGTTCCCAAAAGACCTACGTTTGCTTTGCAGGCAGCTTGTACTCCTGTTTTTTACCCTTGATTTAGGACATGTGGAAAGCTATTCTAAGATGTATTTTTGATGGTTCTGCCTGCTCAGCACTTGTCAGGAGACATTGCAATAGGAATAGGTGAAATCTGCTGTACACACCATCTCTGTGGCATATATATCTCAAATCACAATGGACAGTATGGGGTACAGCTCTCTAGAGTCTCAGCCAAAACCTGAGGATGCTCTGGCAGGTGGATAAGAGGAGCATATAATGATAAATTTCACCTCATATTGCCTGGAGGTAATGGTCAATATAGAAGAAATTTTCTTTATGAAAGATGCATTTGAAAAAAGGGTGAAGTGTAAATTACTTTTCAAGCTGGTTTTTTTGCATGAAAATTTTCATTTTTAACCTAATATTTCTAGCTTTACTTGGTCCAGTTTTTAAAATCTTAAAAGTTGTTTTTTTTTTTTCCTTTTAACTCATAAAAACTGAAGTTTAATTGATTTGCACTACTAACCCTGAGAAATTCAAAATAGTACTCTGGGAAAAAGAAATACAGAAGTGAAGATCGCTTGCAGATTTTCCCTTCACTTGTATTGCTTAAATCCAAAATTTGGGCAGTTATTGAATCTCTAGGTCCTTTTTCATCACAACGAGAGAAAAATCCCCTTCCATCGATTGCATTTGACCAGGAAGTTTCAACATTTTCTTTTAGATATGGAATGATTCACACTGCACAGTGCACCACAGCTTGTCACTGTACAAGCAGATTCCTGCAGAGTGCTCTCCTTTATAGCAAGTTATTACAACAATTTTCTGCAGCAATTTGCTACCATGCTATAGTGGCTTAACACGGACAGTGGAGAGGTGTGCAGCTCTCACTGTCTAGAATGGTTTGTCCATTGAGCAGCAAGAAGGTCTGATAGAAGTGTACCAAGGGATTATTTTCAAAATACCTGTTAAGGGAATTCTGACTAAGAATGTGTAGACACAGGAGTACCAGATACCTGTCAGAATTGCTAAAAATATTTTTGCTATTGTCAGGTTGCACAATGGTTTAATTCCATGTGAGAGTCTGGGTGACATATTTGCTACCCAAGTGAATAAAGCAACAAATACTACCAGGGCTAGTAATAAATGGATTTTCTTTTTGGATGGTAATCTTTCATGCCAGCTCATATGCTAGTGCTTAAGGCAAACTATTTAAAACACACTTCACCTAGTTTGAACCTGGCAACCACACACAAGCAAGAAAAATGTATCATAAGCTTTTCTTTTTGACATACTTCTCTCTTTCACTCATCTAGAAGCCCTTTAACAGGTGTTGTAATAAGAAATAGGAGAAATTTTATGCAATAGATCAGCTTTCTAAATAATAATTCATCCTAAAGAGATTAAATGCTAGTGTGTATATGTATTTACTATTTTCAGAGGAAATTTTTGTGATTTTCATATACATATATATATATATATATGTGTTTGCATGTATCTCCGTGTTTGTCTAGTGTGTCTTTAAATATATATATATTTGATATAGTAGTTTATTATAAATGACTTTGCTATACACTGTAATAACTCCTAAAATGAATTATTTTTTTGCAATTGACTGAACTTTATGGGCAAGTCAAACCCAGGTTTTGTTAAAGTAACGCTACTGAGTGGATTTAAACATCTAAAAGACATCTTCTTGGGGTCCTGAGGTAGCAGAAATTAGTGACTCTTCAGTGGAGTTCCCACCTGAATTCTGTCAGCTGAAGTTCTGGTGTAAGGAATTTAAAATTAAGACAATTCTCTGTGCTTTGAAAAACTGAATAACATGACAGAACTAAAATGACTTATTTGTTTAGTCATAGTGTCAATGGCTGGTAAACAGAATAAGTTACTCTCAAGAGGTTATAGAATGATCTGATGTCTGTGAGGAACACTGGAAATATCAATTTTTGCTTTAAAAATACTACTGACTAAGCAGTAGTTACATCAAAAGAGGAATAATTTTGGTAGCATATAGCTGTCAAAGGCAGAAGCAGTGTTTATTTTTTCTGTAATACTTAGGGATTTAAAGGTATAATGAAAGCTTTGTGAGATTTTCAAAGCCTAAAGTAAATTTGAGAATCCCATTGGGTTATGAAATAACTGTATCCAAGACACTGATCTATTCAGGTAGATCAGATGAGTTACACTGAACATTTTTGTAATCTGAGCTTTTGTTTGGATGCAATATCTTGACTCTAGCTCATCTTCGATGAACAGAGAACCCTAGAAATTTATCACCTAGTGGATATTTTCCATCTCTTGATAATCAGAAAAAAAAAAGAATCTGGAAGTGGAAACATAGAAACAAATAAATCTCACTATCTTCATAGAATTTTCCATAGTTAATTTATTTAACAGTGTTTGTCTTAATTCTCTTGCCTGATTCTTCTTTATTTCCATTCAGTCTTTTATTATTCATTTTATTCAAGTTTTCTCTCCACTGCTCATTGCGCAGCCAGATCTTTCTTCCACATACTCTTGTTTCCTCAAGTGTTTATTTTGCTTTCAAAACTCTTATTCCACCCCACATCATTCCTGAAAAGCATGCAGTCATTCCCCACTAGATGATGCTGCTACTGACCCTAAGAGGGTGAAAATCATCTGCTCAGCATGTTATGGCATGCATACCTGATGCTATGAGTATGAGGAACCAAACTTCCACCCAAAAGAGAGAGGGATGGAGAAAAAGAAATAAATTTTATTTTCTTATCTAGTGATCTAATTCTTCTTAAGACTGATGATAATTTCCCAGTTGTTGGTTGTGTGGAAAAAAACCCAAAACAAACAACAAATCATCCTGCATATAGAATGCCAAGCGTTCTATACGACAGTGTGAATCAAGCACTCGGGTTGCTAAGAGAGTTCATAATAAAGCTCACTCAGCCATTATGCTGTCTATCTCATACCAAAAGGTCTAGAGAATCTTAAAGAAAATTACTAAATTACTTTTTTATTTCCAGTTTCTGTGGAAATACTTTACAATTTAAATATAGTCTTGATTTTCCACCAAAGTGCATATGCAAAGTAAGGCTGAATAAGCACTTCCATATAATATTTCACAAACTTGGAAACAAGTGCTCCTTACAGAATTGCAAAGGACATTGAGAGCCCATAGAGCATGAACAGTCTAACTGTCCAACACTGCCTAACATCAGGCTTCCTATCACTCCCCACTGACAGTTTACAGAATACAGGTTCGCCATTTCCCATGTTTCCAATTGTCTGAAATTAACAATGGGAATATTCCCTTTTCCTTCCTTTACTCTTCACCTGATTTTGCTAAGATCATGATAAAAAAAAAAAAAAAAAGAATTAATTAGAAGCACAGTCTTTGGATGACTGCACATAGCATTTCATATGCAAAATAAATTGCTTTGTGAATTGTAACTTAAGCTAGTAAGCAGTTCTATTTCAGGTGTGCTTTGTATAGGACAGAGTGTACAGAACTGCATTTAAAAATATTTTCCTTGCATAAAGGTATAGATCTACTGCTGCAAACAGAAAACACACATAAATTGCAATGCACTGCTTTATCCTTCTTGTAAATTTTGTAAATATTAGTTGCTGATTGCTCATTCTGTTCCTTAACAGTGCTTTATTTCAAAATAATGAAATTGGTACAGTGACAGGCTTAAGGTACTGAAGGACTGCAAAATGACAATTGTAGGACATGGTCCACTACTTTGAAACTGTCTTGAGTTAGACTATTTCTTACCAATAGAGTGCCAAACAGTTTACTGAGTCGGTGAAAAATGTAATATGTGCTTAGATCTTGTTTCACAGGAAATGATAGAAACCATTATGAAGCAGACTTTCTCAAGTTCCAATAGAATATCAGAAACTTTTATTATAGGAAATTCCAACTTCATGGCATCCCAAGCTCTGATGCATTATGTTTCTGAGTTCCTATGATTGCTTTTGTCAAACTGCTAAATATGAAATAACAAAATGCCATTCAGACATATTTGTAATGAATAACATGAGCAAAGCAGTCACGAACACCTTCAATTTTATAAAAGTTCTCTGTGATGTATCTATAATTTTTTTCTATTTTTGCCTGTTGAACTGTCTGTAACCACCAGAGTGGAAAATAAATTTCTGAAAGCTTAGATTCAGAAAAAGAATCTGTAAGGCTTCTATAAAGTATATGAACTTGAAAACAGCATTATTTTCAAAAAGTGTTCTAGACTCATGGAAGGTGATGAAATTCCTGGGTTTGTTTGCCAGATAGTAAACTTTTTTGAGAAACTCTTTTTCATTTAGATGCTCAGCCTTGTCTCTGAGTAGGTAGCATATCAAAATTATACAAACATATCGCTGTTCCTGATGTAGAGTGGAATTTTCTTCTTTAGTCAAGTCAGTATGCTGGCAGCAGCAATCTTCCTTCATACATTTTCTGCATGAAAAATGGTTTGTTCTGATCTGTTGTTCTTCAATTTCCATTTATAGCTGTCACTGTATAATCTATGTAAAGAAATTCTCCGATAGAATTCTTTGTGGTATTTAAGTATTTTATACTTGTCTGCTGTAATCTTTTCCACATTTTCTATTTCATGGAATTAGGAAGAAAGTAATTTTTTTAATTGTAATTTCTTTCCTTCTAATCAAAGTATTTGTAAACGTTCAGCCTCACAGTGCTCAAACTGAAGCTTTTCTTGGTAAAGGCTACAACTGGTTTCACTCACAGGTACCTGTCTTTACTGTCAATAACTTTGATAAAGAGCCTTGGCTGCATAGGAAAATGGCTAAGTTTTCTTGTAAAGCAAGGAACAGTATTTCTCAAAGTTTTTTAAAAAACTTGTCATTTTCCCCCTGAAGCTAGTTCATTAAAGCTGTAGAAATATAGAAAAGAATGTTGTCACTTTCTGCCTCCAAAAATACCGTTTTGTCCATATTGTGTGAATGGCAGATCAATATCCTTTGCTGTTAAATGTAAGCAGCAGTGTTATCTAGTTGTCTAGGCTAGAAATTTCTAGGAAGCAATTTATCCCAGCTATTTTAACACAATCAGATGAATCTCCTTTTGGAATTACCCTGCTTCTTTCTGTGGATTGGTGAAGAAAAAAGGCAAATCCAGTCACCTAGATTTTCAGCTGTATGAACTAAGAGGAAATTATTCCTACTCTATATGCTTCATGATGAGAGAGGGAAGAAGAAAGAATCATCCGGAGGAATGTGGTTGCTTTAATAATTCTATTGAAGATGACATTGTGCCTATGATCCATGATTATCACAGGATTTCTCCATGAACAAGAAATGAACTGAGAAAGGTTATTCAATAGGAATAATGCAATTATACAAAGGACACTGTGCACTAATAAAAAGAGGTGTTGTTCTACATGTACAAATATTTTTCATTTATCCAAGACACTGATAATGAAAAAGAGATTTGCAGTTAAGCAAAAATGTCATTTACACCCACATTAAATCTCCCTCATATTTTCACAGCACTGTAAAGGCTCTTAGTGCAAATGAGAATTAGGCTCCCAAGAGCTTTTCATCTGATGATTGTGAAGTGATTCATACTGCACTGCTACTATTGCCATTAACAATGAGAAGACAGAATGAACTGTGGGAGTTGACAGTTTTGTAAATCAGGATGTAAGTACTGAGCAGTGGGCACATGAAAACTCAGGTGAGTGTTTGCATGACAGCCTGAAGTAGCAGAACCTGTCAGTGATGATATGGCATTAACAGGCCAAGTTTATACCTGCCAGCACTCCTCAGCAGCTTTGCGCCAGACTGATCAACTATGGAAAAAAGACAGGAAAATCTTTCCTTATAAATGAGAGGCAGACTGAAATCATACTGACCTTTCTGCAATTTTTTCTTAAACTATTCAAATCTTTGAAAGGGTATATTTTACACATGAGATTTGAAGCACTGTCGATGTTACATCTTAAATTGTGTAAGATTGTGTAGATTTAAGTGTTTTATCTTAAATTTTCCATACCATGAAGCTTGGAGATAAAAGGAGCAAAGAAAGATATAATGTGACAGTTACATAAGGGAAGAGGATGGGGCAGAGGTGAAGGCATGAGACAAAGCCTGGACAAGAAAATTTGGTGGAGGGACAGAAGATATTTCAACGGGATACCCAGAGCCTGAGAGTTCTGTATCTTTGAGTGATACCAAGTCACTGGAGCAGGCTCTTCACTTCTCTGTCATTAAGTGCCTGGTTAATATTCATGTAAGTACCTTTATGAAGAGAACTACAAAATTATCCTGTAACTAATTACACCCATCTTCTTACATTTGTTTTATTTTTAATGCTCCAAAATCCACTAGTTTACTTGAGAAACCATAATTTTGTATGTATGAGTGCAAAGTAGGACTGATAATGCAAATTTAAGATGGTTTCATGCATGGTTTCATGTCATAGCTGCTGCTATAGAAATGGTGGGTCTCTTTGGGTTGAAAGATTCATCCTAACAATAGTTCTCCTCTGATATGAAGGAAGGGAGGCTACTTTATTGAAAGTTGTTTTCTGCGCATTTTTTGGTGTTGTTTGGTTTTTGCTGGTTTTGTTTCTTTGCTTGCTTGCTTGCTTTTTTTTGTTGTTTGTTTTTGAGTTGAGTTTTTTTTTAAATTTCTCCAGGCTTCCTAGAAGCTGTACAAATAGCTAACAACTATTCTATTTGAAAAAAGAACTATAACTCCAATAAAGTGTTTAGGAACGAGATGGAATTCTTGGAAGTCAGACACAGTAGTCCTCTAATCTGTAAAAAAACAAAACCACAGAAATTTGAGGATTTGCTTTAATAATGCAGAGGTAAGACAAATCTAAAGTATCTGAAAAATGGATCTTTTTCTGGACCTTCAGATTAACAAATTCAGCAAATCTGAAAGTTTGAAGCACATGGAATTAAATGTATTCCTGCATACTCATGCAAGAAGGAGGCAACTGCTTGTAAGATTTTTAGTCTAGGAGCTAGACTAATTTTCTGAGCTTGGTTTAAAGGAAGAAAGAGAGTTTCTCAGAGCATAAATATTGGGCCTGCCCAGTAATTATGTAACATTTGTGTGCTGATCTCTCTATCATTCTCTATAGGAGGTTGTATGCATTGTAGAAATAATCGAGCCGCAAAGACAGGTACCCAATTTTCCCATATCCCACGTGGTATAATAAAAACGGGCCTTTATAATTAATCTTTTCCATTTCCAACTTGAAGAATACTTAATTTTGAGTGTAAAATGGGATAGCTCTTGCATGGTAGCTTGGCAGTAATTCACAGAAGACAGTACACTGCATTTGTGACTGGTCAACTTTGCTCACTCAAGGAAGGGCAGCCTTTTCTTGTGCTGAAGCAAGGAGAGCAGGAATATAAATATGACCTCCGCATGATTCTGATCAATGCTCTAATTCTTTCTCAAGTGTAAAGGCTTCCCTGATTGCTGTGGTTTGTGTGGAAAGATGGCTGGGGTAAAATTAAGGGAAACTGAGAAGTTTTATTCACATCCGAATGTTGTAATGGTATGGAAATTATAGGGTAAAATACAGTTCCTACTCGCTGGATGGGATGTGGTTGGCATGCTCAAAACCTATTCCACGGTGATTCCTCACACCCACATTCTGCAACCACAGCACCTGCCAAGGGGGATGGAACAGAGGGTGGAGCAGAGTGAAGACACTGTGGCCAGGCTCTGTGGAAATCCTTGCAGGGAGGGGACCTCGGTGGCACTTTGCAGGTGACAAACTGCACAACACCTGCCAGCCAGGGGAGACAGGGGATTATGTCCTGCTGCTGAGCCAGCACCTGTGGTGAAATCACTCTCCTTGGTTCATTACAGCCTAATTGTAATGCTAAGCCACACCACCATCCCAAAGTTACCTGACTCCAAGGTACGACCACTGCTTACCAGGGATGTGCTCCACAGTTTTTTGACTGTAACTTTAAAAACAAAGGGAGAGAATTTTATACCAGTCATTAACACAGGTATGTATGACTAGAGTCACTCAAGCTCCACTTAAACATAAAGAAATGCTATAAAATTAAGCTGAGAATGAGGGAAAAGTTAGGGAAGATGCTGTTTTAATGGCATGTATCAGTTGATAGGCTGAACCTGTCTTTTCTCCAGTAGGGATGCCTGTTGGGTAAGAGCCACACTCTATCCACTCTTAAAAGTAAAAATACTTTTACTGGGGATTAGAGCTTGTCTGTGTATGTCTTTGAATATGTTTTTCCAGTCTGATACTATCACTGACAATCCTCAAACCTTAACCTGTCACAATTTTATACTAAGAAAGGGTGTTATTTCCATAAACTGTGAGTCCTTCATGAGCTCTGGCAGTCACTGGCAGCAGGGAACATATTCAAATATGGAGGACAACCCACTGAGGGATCTCCCTTACGCTATTGGTGTATTTTCCTGAATAAATCAGTTGAACAACCCTCTGATCCAGCAGGACTGCTCATGGAAGGGTCCTCCTAATGGGATGCTCACAGACTGGTTGAGCACAAAAGTCTTAGCTTTCCTGGGGTGCTGGCTGACAAATTAAATCCTAAGGGTTGAGTAAATCTTCCTTTTTCATGAGACAGTCTGTCTTTCCTCATTTTGAGAGAAATGAAGACTGATTCCTCTAATGCCAGTATGAGGATCATATCAGAATTTACTGAAGTACAGACATTACTTTCTTGCAAGGAAACCTGAGTATGGTCAAATCCCTCCTTGTAGATATAATTCCCATCTCTTTTTCAAGATTTTTTTTCCTGTGTGTGGTTTGGTGGTGGTTTTTTTTTTTTTTTTTTCCCCCCTGCAACCTCATTTTAGTTAGTTTCCAAAGAACTGTTCCACAGTGGTTATGTGTGGGGCACCCTCTTGTCTGCAAAAGTAAAATCCCCAGTGATAAACTCTTATGCTCTGCACCCTAATGTATTAAATATCTCAAAGCATGTAGTCATAAATTGTTCACCCAAGATTACAAGCAAAGTTGACAGTAGAGTGGAAAACCCGGTGAACCTAATCATTAGCCTAACATTCTTGTTATATGAATAAAAAGCAAATTTATTACATTAAATGTCCTACTAAAGTGTTCAGAACCCATTAAGTGCTATTTTCAAATAGCAGAATACATGCTCTCATGTTACAAAACAAACACATTTTAGTAATTTTCTCTTGCAAGAAAGAGTTCTGGTCTACTCCAGTCTCCCTACCCAATTAGTGATCTGATCTGCATCTACTAAAGCAAATGACAATGTTTTGATTTGAGGCCAGCAGCTCATGATCAAGTTATAAAAGCTATATTGTGCCCTGAGTGTTAGAAGAAGAACAAACTTTCCCTTATTTCTTTCTCACTGAAGGATTCCTGTTCTGCAGAACAACACTCATTACCCTTGGTTGGCTGCCATGCAGCTCTTTCCTTGGCAAAGCTGTCAGCTCGTTACTAAACAGAAACAAAGGCATGATTACCTATTTCTCCCACCTCTAGCCACTGATAGCTCAGTTGATGTAGAGACTAAACATCTTACTCTTAGAAGGTGCCCTGAAGTGAGCATGTGTATTTCAAAATCAAACTTTTGAATTCTTTGCAGTGAGTACCCTATACAATCTTTCTGTACAAGTAATACATTGAAAGGTTTCTTTACCATGTTTTGCAATAAAAAAACCAAAAAACCCAACCTAAATCCCCCATCAACAAAATAAGATGGGTGCTATCCCTAAGGTTTTGCAGAGTTCTCCTCAAAAGCAGTGTTGAAGTACCCCATGGAGAGATTCAATAGTGTAAACAGGTTTTGTGGAATGGTTTTTGAGTACACATTGGGCATATTACACATGCAGTAAACATAATGCATAATGACAAAGTCAGGTATAAAAAATAACAAGTCTGGACTAATGTTTAAATACTCAGACACTTTATTTCATAGATTCCATTGACAGATGCTGAATTGAAAGGCAAAATAGAGTCCACATAAGTATGACTTCCACAAACAAGCTAAATATAATCAAATCTATTCCAAGGGCTAACAGATTCACATAACATGGCTGGGCTTTAGAAAGGAGCTATGATTAGTTATTATCAGTAAAACTGGAACACTGATTATTTTATATTTCCCACTCTAATTAGATGAGGTTTGCTGTGTTCAAATTTCAGTGGGATTTTTGCGGAATTATATATGACATCCGAATTAATACTGGAACAGTTCATCATGATTAATGTCGTTACAACAAATGCTAAAGGGATTAATAAGGATTTCCTACTTGTTGCGAAGTGTAGAAGCCCTTGGGGCTTTGACATCGAAGAACACTGGGGTGGCCTCATCTTGTCAGATCTTTTGGATCAGAGATATTAAATAAAAACATCTGTAAACTGCTACAAGATTTACATTCCCCCTTTCTGGTATAAATGACATTACTGACTCTACTGCACTTTGGGGGCCCATTTAATTTAGCACTTTATTCGGAAAGTACTTAATAAAAAATTTATTGGATTAATTGTGATATTTCTAGTACATTATGAATTTATAAGCTTGTCACCACCTGTAAACTCTTCTCCCAATTGCCTTGTAGAGGCAAAACCAAAACATTTTATGTATTATTAAACTGAAAATTCCAGTAGTCTTAATGTTCTGGTCTCGTCATGTAGCACTCTGCAGACATGTCAAGAGCTAAGTTTGCTGCCATTTGATTTGTGCCTTCCTTCCAGTTGCCTCTTATAAATGAGGACCAAATATCCAAGACCCAAATCTCTCACACCTAATATTGTCTGGTTTTGACATTGCAGCTATTTGAGATAAAGATTTCTGAAATATTACACTCATTGAAAGAAATTGTGTATAGGTAAGCTTTGTAAGTAACCGTAGTTCTTATACTGGCAGGGGTTCAAAGCAACATCCTCATTGTATAAGTAACTGTTTAGGAAATACCTAAACCAGAGAGAAAAAAATATGCCCCTAGATATTGGTAAGATTTCTGAGAAAATCTGTAAACCCTTTTTGGAGAGAATAATATATTCATTCACGTGTGTACATGGGGAACACTGAACATTAGACTAAACTTTTAGATAATTCTTGTGTCATTTGGGAGGGTTCCTCTTTGGAAAAGTACTGCCAGTCTTATTCTGGCAGTCTGCTCTATACAGTTGTAAATGTAACATGATGGGAAAGGATCCTCCTAGCAGGTAAGGATTCCTGAGTCTTTATCTCTAGTGTATAGTCATGAAGAAATGAATACCAGGTGTCTTAATCTCAGGCTGAGTCTTATCCTAGCTGCATTTTGTGACGTATCTAATTTAATTTCGTGTTTAAACTCCCTCTGATACATGAACAGGTAAGTATCTTCAGAGGGCTGTAAATGTTATAAACATTAAAGGTTGTTGAAGTAAATAACTCCTTGGACACATTTTTCCTCCCTCACTGATGACAGAGAGAACGTAGAGGACTTTCTTAGGCTGCAGACTTGGAGGTGGTACTCATCTACCTGAAGATATGTAAGTACTGGTGCCAGAACTGCCCCAGGATATATGAGACTTGTACAACTGGAGATCAGGGAAGATATTCCAGGACATTTATTCATTCATCCTTTTGCAGCTGAATCCCATCCTTAAATTTTAGATGCCTATGTTGTGATTGCATGAATCCAATCCTGACTTACAAATTATATACAAAAGAATTATTAGCACTCTCAAACAGTTTAAAAGAGTTTTTTCATTTCAAGTCTTTATTTACTGCTCCAGACACTTCTACAACGGCACAACAAATTCAGATGAGGGATATTTCCAGAGTTCTTGGGTTTTTCATGATTAATCTTGCTAAGAACCTGGAAATAGGACTATTCAATTTAAAAGCTAGTATTCAATAGGAGTGTAAAGATCACCTGAGAGAAAGTTCTTAAATCCCAATGGGAAAACTTGAACATCCAACCACGTGAAAAAAAAAATGGATCAATGGATCAAAATATGTTCTCTCCTACCAGGAAAAAGCTCAATTAAACTAAATGAAACTTTCTAAATGAAGCTTTCCTGTGCTTCATTTCTGTGTTTCTGTTGACCTATGCCTGGCCACTCCAAGATCTAAATCAAGTTTAATGTTTTTAAGGAAAATTTATAGTGACAATGGATGCCTTTATATAAAGACAGTGACAATGCTTTTACCATATAGAAATAGCAGCTTGTTGTAGTATCCTATCAATCCCAATGTGATATTACAGTTTGTATAGAAGCTCCACACAGGACAGATGTAAATCTAGTGGCCTAAACTGTTAATTCTTCCTGGGAATGTACACTTGAGATAACACAATAAATCCCTTCACAGTCCTGGGAGCCAAGAAATGAGAATTATGACATATGAAGAACAAATATGGCCTTTACAGCGTTGTAAATGCATCATAAATTATATGGATTTTAGTATGAGGTTGTATAAGGCTATAAAAAGTATTTTATTCTAGAGGTGTGAATGATGTCTGACATTTTTTTACCTCACTCTTTGTGTGTAAATAAAATAACTCCCAAGTGAAATCAGATTTTTAAGACCTGATGCTGCATTCTGTACATCACAGAAGCTTTTGAATAGGGTTCAACTTTAAAATAAAGAAACAAAGCAACCTGTCTTATTTGTGAACTTATCAGCACAAGGGTTGTTAGTGTATGAGTTGGAAGATAAGAACTGGAAGTCTGCATCAATAAGAGCTGAAAGTCTGCATCAAATAATATAGAGGGTAAGATGGGCAGCAAAACTTATATGGGAAAGAGGGATAAACTAGATTTGAAACATAGTAGAAGGGTTATTCTGGGAGAGCTGGTAAAAAGATTTCAGAACCAGCCCATGAAAACTCAGGGTACCAGCCCAATACAGTTTTCAAGGACAGTGGGAAGTACTTGTTGATTTGATACCCTCTACAGTAGGAATGTAACATTAAGAGCTGATAGCTAGTTCCTTTATCAAGAGACTACTTTCTCTGTAGTTGAACAGTAGAAAACTGGTATTGCAGAAGAAGGGAAGAGCATAAGCAGGCAGGAGTAGGGTCAGTGGTACAGGAGGTTATGAGGTAACTGTGACTCAGATGCCACAACACGTAACTTAACTCTGAGCGTGTGAACTTGTGATAAGAGCTTGCTTTAATATTTGGAGTCAGCCTGTTGACACATTGCAATACATGGTTTCTGTTACACGAGAAATATTCCATCACCAAAAACCAGAAATGCCACATTAAATATCAGTGTGGAGCTTTATTTTCCAGAACTTCAAATCTATTACTGCAACTATCATGCATGCAACTAATTTATCAACCTTCCTGGTACTGATCTCATGCAGTAGAGTGCTAAGAAATTACACAAATAGTTTCACTTGCTAAACTAAAGGATATTCAGTTGGTGAAGGCAATATTTTAATTTTAAATATATTCTGCATATTACAGTAGCAATTTTATCATCTTCTTAACATTAAAAATTACTTTCAGTGTTTGAATCTATAATCTCTGCTTCCTGGAGGGAAAAACCACCCTTCCTGGATCAATGGAAATATCAGCCAGTTGTTGTTTCCAGCTGTGTAGAGCAGCATAGCAGTGTCTTACTGCAATAATGCTGATTAGTGTGGCACCCATACTTGTGAATGCACAGGCAGAGCCTGGAGACAAACTGACACTCAGGAACTAAAACATATGAGAGACTAGCCTGCAGCTATGAATAAAATACAAGGATTTTTTGTGATTGTTAAAAAAAAGCTTGGTGGTACAAAGAAGTAAAGAAAGAAATTACATGGACTGAAAAATGTTTGTTCCTAAATAAATGAACCATTTCATTTCAGTGGATGAGTATTTCCATTAAAAAAAACCCAAAAAACCAAACCAGTTTATGGAAGATAGATTAATAATAACTTGATAATTTTCCACCCTTCAAATGGGTGTTGGGTGGGTGTTTCTCTAAAGGTTCATTTGGTGACTCAGTTCCAAAACAAAGAGGCACCATACCAGCAGCACAAATATTAATCCTGTTCAGTGTTCAGTGACTTGGAGCAGTGAATACATTCACATGTGTGGTTCAAGTTTTGTTCATGGAGATAGATAAGAAAATGCTTATTGAGCTATTAGCACTTGCTCCAAGTTCAGATTAGTTCAAGAAGATGAATATTGCACTGAAGGACTTTATTCTCCTAAAACACCATTGAAATCAAAAGCAAATGAGGAGGAAGAATAGCATAAGAGAAGATGCTGAATGGTCATAATACTCAGGTTGGAGAGAGGAACAGGAAAGGAACTGAAGCAGAAAATTAAATGGTCTAATACTGACTTTGAATTACAGCTATGGGTCACCCTGAATCTTACTGTACTGGAAATGCACACACATAGTCACACCCCCAGCTGTGACCAGTTTTGTTAAGGTGCCAGCCATTTTCTCTGTGTCAGTCTTTCCTTACATAAATACACATCCTTAGGTTAGCAAGGAGCATCTAACCACTTAAAACACTGTTCCATAATAAATTTACCTTCTAGATATTTTGGAAAATGTGAGTATTGCGCTCTCCTTTCATTAACTCCTGCAAAGTTGGTCCTCCTGTGAGTTCTTCACTCATCAGAATCTAATTATTATTGCCTTCCATTCAGGTTTGGCTGCCTGGGTCTACCTATCAGAGTTAGTCCCATGGGAAATCAGACTTGCTGAGATATTTGTTAGCGCTGCCAGTTACCTCTCTAGTGGGAGGCACTCCTTTTTTTGCTTTCATTAACTCTTTTTCTCTTTTCCTGCTGACCACTCTTTCAAACCCACAATCGCTGTATTCGCACAGTGAGCTGAGGCAGAAAAAACACATGAGCCGTGGATTTTGAATTGTAGAAATTACAGATGGAAGAGATCAATTTGATTATCCTACTAGCACTGCAAGATTATATCACACTCCATAGTTTTCTACTGATTTATTCCACCTAATTTTAAAGCCTTGAGGGATGGGCCTTCTGAACTTCCTTTAGATGACTTTTCCACAGTTTAATATAGCTTACTGTTGATAGGATGATGTCTTGTGGTTTTTTTTTTTTTTTTTTTTTTTTTTTTTAATCTACATATTCCTCTGCATAATGCATTTCCTTGACCCTTAAGTTACATTCTTTGGGAAATATTTGAAATCAAAAATTCTTTCTTGTTAGTGTCTTGGCTATATGGGTCTTGATCTTCATAGTAAAATAACAGACAATTGCTATGGAACATATAAAACATACAGAAACCTTATTCTATTATCTCACACATGTACCTGTTGAAAGGGTACTTTTCCACTTAAACTACCCTTATCAAAGAAAATGTCAGGATTCTTGAATCTAGAAAATCACTTAAAAGAAAAAGTTAGATTACTTCTGTCTAAAATGACCTTTTGCTTGAGAATACAAGCTCACTATATTCAGCAGTTTCTTTCTTTATCTTTTCCTCACCTCTTATTGTTAACATCTCATCTGCTGTGTCCCTGATCTGTCCTTGACAAAATCACTACTTATGTTCTTCAGCCAACTCAAAAGCCTTCACCCTCATCCTTTTCACAGTATGCTCTTACTGACAGTGATTTCCAGTCTAGAATATATTTCACTTCAGCTTTGACACCCTGGTATCTGAGGTCTTTTGTAACAGTGCAACTAGTGCCAGTAATTACGTCTTCTCCTTTCCCATATTTCACCGCATTTCGTTAAAACTCCCTGGTTCATACCTAACAAAATCACATGGATTCAACTATCAATAAAGTCCTTCTGGCTCTTCTACTCCACATCCAGTTCCCCGCATGAACACTTGGTTTTCACAGCTCTCTTGTGCACTTTCAATTCTTCTCCATATCACCACTTTTTTTTCCCCATTCCCTGTTCCCTAATGCTGGTAGTCAGTGCTGTGTATTTTTTCTCACAAAACGACCTTGAGTAATTCTGTTCTCTCTTCATTTTTGACATCAGTGGCCTGTGTGCCAACAGTCTTCTCTTAATTACTGCACCTATAGCTGTCTATGCTCCTAAAGCTCTGTTCATTTTTTTTTCCAAGGCTTCTACAGTACCCATACACCTTGCCTTAGAAAGCATTTATCATGCACATGTATTAATCTTAAACTCCTTGTTCAGCTCCCAGCCCTTGCCCATGAAATCCTACCCAAAGCTCATCATACTTCCAGATTTCATTTGAATTTCATCCTTGGAAAGACCATCATCATTCTCGCTCTTTCTTTCTTTCTTTATTGATCACTCTGCACATGCACTTCAATAAAACCATTTTATAAAATCATCATAGAATGGCTTGGGTTGGAAGGGACCTCAAAGATCAGTTCTAACTGCCTTGCCAAGGACACCTTTACCAGACTACATTGCTCAGAGATCCATCCGACCTGGTCTTGAACACTTCAAGGAATGGGGCATGCATGACTTCTCAGGGCAACCTGCTCCAGTGCCTCACCCACCTCACAGTAAAGAATTTCTTCCTAATACCTAATCCAAACCTACTCTCTCCCAGTATAAAGCCATGCCCCTTTGACCTGCCACTCCATGCCCATGTAAAAAGTCCCTCTCCATCTTTCTTGTAGGCTCCCTTCAGATGCTGGAAGGCTGCAGTTAGGTCACCCTGAAGCTTTTTCTTCTCCACTCCTTCTCGGCAGGGCTGCTCTCAGTCTGCTCAAGCCCCAGCCTGTGTGGACCCAGGGGATAACCCTGATCCAGATGCAGCACCTTTCATTTGATTTTGTTAAACCACATAATATTCAACGGGCCCACTCCTTGAACTTGTCCAGATCCCTCTGGATGGCATCCTGTCCTTTGGGTGTGTCAACAGTGCCACTCAGTTCTCCTTTGTTTAACCAGGGTTTTGGTCAATCTTTCCTAAGCAAGTTGCCATGGCCAGAGTCCTACTGACACCTGGCAAATACAGGCATAGGAGCGATCATGTATCTATTAGCAGGGCATCAACATTACAGAAAGACCAAACAGAAGAGCCTGAAAAGACTTTGTTAAGAATAACAATGAGTCAGGTAGAAGCGACTCAAAAAAGGAATTTGAGAAAATATTTGAATTAAGTGAAATAAGAAAATGCTTTATTCTTGAAAAATGTGGAAAAAAATGTAAAATTTCTGCTTCATAAATACCACTGCTACTAGTTTGTATGTAATTAAATGTACAAGAAAGAAGGAAAGTCTTTTGATAAGTTTCTAAGTCAAACCGCTAAAAAGAGTAATTTCTTGATAATTTACCTCTCATGTGGGTATTTCAAAAGCAAAAACAGGCCTCAACTTGTTAAGAATGCTCCTGTGTTCTAGTGAAGAGCTTGACTGAAACAGGCTTAAGAGTTTAATTAAATCAGTATTACATTTTTTCCATATAAAATACTTCAATTTTTACCTTTGTTTTAAAACACTAACAAGTAAAACCAAGCAAAAAAACTTATGAAAATTTAATCATCTGTTTTCATTTTTTTTTAGGCAACAATTTTTGTCTTAAAAAATATTTTCTTCAGAGATAGAAATTATTTTAATCAAAAACACTTTCAAATATGTCTAAAACAGATATCTTTCTATCCAGGGGAGTCAGAAAGTACTTTGAACTGAATTTAATGTTATGCAAACACTGCTACAGTTTATGTTACTTAAATATTATTCTCAGAAATATTATCTTTTAATTTTAATTTTTTATTCCAATGGGACAGATAAGAAACTGGAAAGAATAAAAATGAGAATGGTTTTGGAGACAGGCATGCTTTGTCATTTGTCACTGCCAAAATCCATCAGTAATATGGTATCATGAGAGGGAACTGTTGAAAGCCTAAGAATTTTACTGGAACATTTAAACATGATATAAAAGTGAGATTTGAAGCAATGCCCCTGAAGAAAACTAATGCTTACTTTGTTAGCTGCTGTGAAGCAAGAAAATGTAGACAGGAAGCCACCATTTATCTTGTTTTTGTTCTCAGGGGCTCCTTATGCTAACCTGCCTGACTTTTTAAAACTTCCAGCTTGCTTGATAATATTAAAGGCTTGGGAACATTTCACTGGACTGAGGAGTAGGACAGTAGAAGCTCCTTTCTGCTCACTTCCCTGACCTGTGGCAGGAACAGAAGTTGCTGCTGATTCCCTCCTGCCCCTTCTCAGAGGAAGGATAAGTCCTCACAGGCCAGAAAATCAGCTATTTAAGTGGTGGAAAGGAAGGCATAGAAAAGGAAAAAAGAATGGGGCAGAAAAGGATTTTAATGTCAGCAGTTTTTCAAAGGCAGACATTATAGATAGCTATCCAATCACCCTCCTTCTCCTGTTTTTTAAATACTCAGTCATGAAGGCAGAACCTAATAGAGTCTTTGAACTAATTCAGTTTCTGTAATTTAACATGGCTCATTGAATCATGCCTGTGGGATTCCTGAGTGGTCTCTCATCCAAGAGCTAAACTGGCCCTTGAGTACTTAAATTCATGACAAGATCAGGTACACTCAGGTGGGATGACTGAATCTGCAACAGTCCCATGTCTTTTTCCCTTTAAAATTGGTTGTGAAAAGGCTAAAGATTTATGGTATCATGAGGACAGAGGTTCTTCATCAGCAGGATAATGAGCACATTTCCAAAAGCTCTGGAAAATATCGTGCTTCATAGTTGATTTGTTAAGCATTAACATACCCTAGAGAGATAGCTGATTAAATGTTATTTTCCTTAAATCATGAAAATGTGATTATGAGGAGGCAAAAGAAAATGAAATATCCAAGGCCACACCAAGAATCCATGTCAGAACTCAGGACATCTTCACCTTTGTTGCTAAGGCTGTGGGTCAGGTCATACTTGGATAATAAGTGTTTTCCAGTTCCAGAGGGCACGAAGTTTAGTGATAAATGGCCAATATTTTAATCAGATATATGAGATTATGATATGCCCAGATACACTGTAGAGTGTGAGAACCCTGGAGGTGCTGAATACCATCAGGCACAGCAGAAGTGATGCGAGGTATGAGGTGTTATTATTACTGTACATTATTACATGCATTCTGTGTTCCTCTGTTTTCCAGAAGAACATATTGCTTATGGTGAAAAAAATTTATTTGATTTGTCTTTTTGTCCACTATATTTTTGACACTTTATGACTTTAAAAGGACAAGTAACAGACAAACTTGCCATTTATCCCAGCTGATCTGCCTCTCCTTAACAGTTTTGTGCTGTCATGTGTGCCATTAATGGCACCATAATCATATTCCATAACAAGCAGAAGGGCCAAATGCACTCTGACTTGCTTGATAAGCTGATGCATTTTATGGCAGCTGGGCAGAGTGGTGGTGTTTTCAGATACACCCTCTTAAGTTATCTTCTCTCATCAGCACACTAAAAACATTATGCAAATTATCAAACAATTTCAGTGCTGCTCAACAATTTGCATTATGAGATTAATGATCAAACTGGACTACCTTTTTCCAATAGCAGGGGAGGATCAATCAAGGTCAAAATACTTTAAAAGAGCAGGCAAAACAGAGCATAGAGAAGGTAACCGTGTCTTTGCAGTTATCAACAGTGAGGATGCTTGGTAGCCAGCCAAATACTTCAGTTTTATTGTCAATATTTTTCAGCTTGTATGAAGCAATTTGTTGAAGGCTTTAAACGTCTTTTATTCAGTTGTAATGGGCAATTCATTGACTGCTGGACGTTTTGAAAAGTTGGTGCAGACCAATCGGAAAATAATCCCTGCATGCCACAAAAGGCTGAGCTGGTGTAATCAGAAATGGAAATCTTTGCACAGCTGAGTGAGGAAACAACTCTATGATGATGGTTTGGGAGACCATTTGGTCACAAGACCCAGAGGATTTGATTCCTTGACTGCAAATATTTTATTTATGTAATCTCAATGTTTTAAATAAAAAGGGGACACCCAAAAGGGAAATATGTTAGAAGTCGTTTTCCACCAAGTGCAATTCAGTTGCCTTTTAGTTGCCTTCCACAGGACCTTTATTTCTGATGTGTTGCAGCTCTTTGGCTGTTCTCCTCAGTCCAGATTCAAAGTCTGTGACAAACTGAGGAAGATTTTTCTGCTGATTTAATGGTTACTAGACTGGACTTAGTTTGTTGCTTTTGTTGATGCAGTGTTTTACTTTGTAAAATACAATTTGATAATTGATTTTTCTTTCCTTCTTTCCCTTTCTTTTTCCTTTTCTCCTTCACTTCCTGTTTAGTTTTTTCATTTTCTTTTCTT
>VXAC01003058.1:721254-842637 GCA_013399225.1 Rhipidura dahli | reverse complement strand
CCTTCCCTTCCCTTCCCTTCCCTTCCCTTCCCTTCCCCCACTTTTTTTTGAGATCATAGACATTATCTTCAGTTGTTTACCCAATCAGTCTTTTCTCATTTTTTCAGCAAAAACTAACAAGGAATCTGTTCTCACAAGGTATTAACACAGATCAACACCACCAGAACGAAATGAACACCACCAGGATGAAATGAACTCAGTAACTCCTGTGTCAATAGATATTTATTCTTCCAGAGCTTTTGTTTAACTCTCATGCTGGAACCTTTTGCACTGATTGCATAAGCTTCTAAGCTACTAAATTAAATGTTTCTCATCATATTTGATATAACTGATGTCTTCTTTTACCTTTACTCTTTTTTTTTTTTTTTGTGTGTTCATTAATCAGCATTCATTATTTATATCCACTGTGGAAAACTGCTCCTTTCAACATTCTCTCAGTTTGAGGGTTTTTATTTCTGAGACTTTATCTACCAGGCTTTAGCTAGCATAGAGTCATGGAAAATGTTAATCACTCTCACTTCTAACATAATGTCATTTCTATTCTACATTTACAATATTTTCTACACTACAGCAACAATTGCTATGCTAAAGTGCTATGTTTGCAATCCTGTCAGAATTGTCTCTTTATATGGAGAACTTTTTTTTTTTTTCTTGAAGAAAATTTGTCCATTTTCCACTATTTGTAAGTGTCCCTAGAGATACTCTATAGAAGACTCTCAGGATTTGTATTTTTTTGAGGATATCTCTGTTTTTTGGAAGAGGCCTAAGTGAGCTGCCATTTGATATGATATTCATAATATTAAGCTCCATATTTAATGGGTCTTGCCAAAGCTGTGGGAAAGATGGTGCCAAAGGAAACAGACAGTTCTTTGTGAAAGAGCCTGAAACGAGAGGCAGCTGTTTGAGAAGCGGGACAGATATCCATGGCTGGTAGGGATGGAAAGTGCTGAGGGTTATCAGTATCAAATTGCAAAATCAATATCCTCTTACACCAGCTTCATGGGAATGACACCAAATGGTTCTTGATTTCCTAGCATAGTTTAAATATCGCTCAGCTGAAATGTCATAGGAGGCACATGATAGTTGTGGACTGTGATGAACAGGGTCAGGTCTTGTGTTTGGTTACCTTGGTGACAGCAGTAAAGCCATTCATCTGTAAGCAAGGAGGGTGGAAAAGACAAAAGAAGTGGGAGAACTGAAGGAACAAAATATTGGATTGGGCTACTCAAGATCATCTACATGCATAGTCACAATACACATTTGTTCAAGGAATTAGACAGCTGGAGACTGCCAAGCAGCCATTGTCATCTTCTTTGCTTTGCCAAATTCCTATGGCACCGACTGGGGTGAAGTGCTAAAGATGGGAAAAGAATTCATAGTACTTCTTGTCTATATGCACACACCCCTTCAGCATGCCAGAGACAGCACTAGAAACCACGTACCTCTGACAATTTCTCTGTGTCCAAGTTATGCCACAGAGAGCCTTTTTTAGGCATTGAAGAAAAAATAAGTTTTACCAAGTCTTTGAGAAGTCTTTAGTGACTTCTGGTGATGTATGTTTCCTTTAAGAGACTGAATTTGAATGGGAAGTCAGGAAGATAACCAAGATTAACTCAATAAGGAAAGTGGGCCAGAGAACAAGTACGTTGGTGGAGATCAATGGAAAATGGAGGTAGATTTGTCAAGAAGTCTATAATGCTAATCAAAGCACACAAACCAGTATTTTTTTTTATGATGGTTTACTGATTTTATTTTTTTTGCAGTACTTAGCTAATTCCTGGCATCTGATTTGCAGGAATGATGAGCATTCTGTGCAAGGGTAATACCAACAGGGGTGTGTACAGAGCTTATAAATGTGAAGCAATGTAAAGTCCTTGAAAAAAATAATTTGCTTAGTGACTTAAATTGGCCGCTTCAAATCTATGGGTACTGTGGACTTTTATCTGTCCAAGCATAGCATCTCAGCTGTAAATAGAGGAAGTGTTTCGAAAGGGTGCTGTGAAAATGAATGCATTATAGAGATGAGTTACACAGAAAAGCCCATGAGGAAATTAATAACTCTGTCTTCTGAGCAGTGTTATAATTGTGTGCAATAAATAAGGCCTAGAGCTGCACAGTGAAGAATAAGGAGAAAACAAAATACTGAACTGCTGCTCATTAAATGAGCACTGTTTCATCTGCACACTGAATGAAGTAGAGGTCCTCTGAGAAAAAAAATGTGTCTATGTAATTAAAAAATATACCATCATGTATTCACATGAGGGAGACAGATTAAGGGAACTCGAATTCTGACATTTTCTGATTTTGAGTGCTTTCTCTGCTGATTGTTTTGCAGACCTTGGAAACCAAAGCTTTAGACTTGTTTATGTTGTGAGATATTCTCCACAGGGACTCTTTAATCAATCCAGCCAAACCTGGCAAATTTTCAAGGACATTAAAGGAGACATTCAGCTAGAGGTTAACTATGTGAATATAAGTGTATTAGCATAGTTGGTATCTACAAAGAGTAGGTGTCTAAATTCCTGGTACTGTCAGTGCAGACTTCATCTCAGTTCAGTTGCCTGCACTACTGTCCTTTTTGTATAACCTAATAAATCCAGCCTGGTTTCCTCCTGCCACTACACAACAGTCTTTCCTAGCTCCTCTGTCCAGTTTGCCTAACCCACAGGCTGACCAAGTGCTTCTCAAACAGTGGTGGACCCCTGACCACAGAATTATGTTCTGAGGCACTTCAGTTAACAAAGTCCTGGGAGAGGATTGGTGTCCCCAGATACAAATTTGTCAGCTGGATAATTTTCTAGGCTCAGCTGCCTAGTTAAGATCTCCATTGACTAAAATTGAGGCTGAAAGATATCATATTTCCTTAGATACCTAAATTTGAATATCTAAATTTAGATGTCTTTTCATGACACTGAAAACTGTGTTAAGTAACCGAAAAAATGTTATGTTCTTTTATTGTACCTCCCTGTGGGAATGACAGGGTGAATTCAACCATTATCCATTATACCTCAGCAAATCCCTTGTCAGTTAGCATGCACATATTAGCTGATCATTTGGGATACAGAGAGCACCTGATTGGCTGTAGTAGATATTCTCTCTTGTCCAGATAGAAGACAAAACATAGGTAGTGCACATGGGAGGAAGCAGGGAAAGGAGTTCTGAGAGGCACAGGAAACAAAGAAAGATATTGTCTGTTGATATGAGAAGCATCTGGAAGCAATGCACTAAGGGTGTTAACATAGGATGTGGTAATGCAATAAGGAATAGATGACACATGAAATGTATGACACAGATCAGTTGGAAATATGGTTTGATTGATTCCTTGCTTCACAGACAATGCATTTTGTAACCCATTTAAGTTTAGATAGTTGTTAAGTCATTTATTTTCTTTAAAGAAGGATGTGAATTCTTTAGCTTTAAATGCTACTTTCTGTTTTGGAGGGGTACTGCCAATTACTCACTTTGACTCAGATGACGGGCAGGTAGGAATACAGCAGACATATCACTCCTGTCAAGGAATGAATTTTTGCCAAGAGCTCATGCCTAAGTCTGCCACTCTAGTTCTCTTTTTACTTTTTAGCATTGAGCTAACCATATAGCTTAGCTTGCATTCAAGAGGCTTTGGGTAGATCTTGTAAAGGCTTCTGGTAAGGTAAATCACCTAAATAAATAATATGCCGGAGTTATTACACTTCCATGAAAATTTTCAGGTGTTATCTAAGGAAAATTAAATTGTTTGCAGCACTCTACCAGAATTCTTTGCACTCCCTGTACTTGTCCATTGCCCATAAGCATGTTCAGTTTCTCACATTAGGTTATTAGTTGGCTGAAGTTACCTGCAGAGTCCTCAAAATATCAGGATAACAATTTAAAATAAATCCACACAGATGAAATACCCTTAATACAGTTCATGAGGCAACTATGGGATATTAGGTTTTTTATATGTATTGACTCTCACTTTTTCTAGAGGCCACACTTCCTTTACTGTAAAAGGTAGGAGGAAATTCCTCTTTTTGATAGTTACTTCTCTGACTCATTATATCCACAAGATATCTTATAGATTCATTTTAGTATCTTTCCATTCCCATCCTCTTCTTCCATTTGTTTTCAACACTTCACGTCCTAAGTTTGACTGCTCGGCAGTCGGTGTGTTTATGCCGCCCATATTCCTTCTGTCTCTGTTCTATATTTTATTTAACACTCTCATTGTGTCCTGCCTCACTTCTCCCACACAATTTACAAGGTTCTCTTTTTGTGGATATTTTGTACATTTTGTACTCCTGGCCATCCCATTTTCCTTCCTGACTTGCATTGCCTGAGACTTTCATGTGTGTCTGGTCTATTCTTTGATGGTAGAAACTTGAGAAAAAAATGTAGTGTTTCAAGTGATGCAGCAATTAATCTGTTGTGGAGTATGAATAGTATAAATCTCCCATGCAAAGAACCTTCAGGAACATTTAGTCACCCTAATTTACTTCTGTCATTCCAAACCAGGACTTCAGCTCAGCCAGCTCCTGAACCTGGTACAGAATCAAAAACTATGCTACTGTGGATAATCCTTTTGAGAGGAAATTTGGATACTTGATTCTCTTTTTCAGTCAATTGGTCCCTTTCCATCTTACATTACACCCCTGCTTGGATTGTCAATGAATTTCTAGCTGCAGCAGCAGCAGTCATTTTACATAGCACATCCCACTGTGGGCTGTGTATGAAATTTATGCCTTTAATTTTTGTATATAAAACCTCACGATTGTGGATGTAGACATTTTATAAACCTCAAAATGAATAACAAAGGTATTCACAGCCCGCACCCCTACACTCCATTACAGATATGCTACAATCAGCTGGGAGCCGTGGCATTTATCAACTGCTGAAGGATAATGCAGTTTATCACTTTTTAATGAATTATTTTCTGTACTGCTCATTTCCGGAACAGATAAATACAGTCAAGGACATCCTGTATCAGGAGGGAGTTACAGCACAATTTCTTCTAAGTTTAATGATGTTTAGCTAAATCCTTCCCCACAGCTTACAGTTTGTTTATGTTGTGCTGTGGCTGGTGCAGAAAGACCATACAGAGCACAGGTGAGGCATCTCATTCATACACTCACCATAGAAAATATGATAAAAAAAAAAGTGTAAAGGGCTTCAGCTCCCTGGAGGGGATGAAGGGAGTTGTAGAGTAGAACACTGTCCTTTAGGTGGTCATCAAGACAAGAAAACCTTCTGAACTTTCAGCTTGAAGAGATCTGTGCTGCCACTCATAGACACAATGTTTTTTTGTGATATCTAGATGTTTTTAATTCAGACAGGGTTTGTGAGAAAGCCTTCTCAAGTCTGTCTTTCAAATATAAATTTAAAAAAAGGAGACAGACCTCTTTGGATTCCCTATTGTTAATGTATTCTGAAGCTTGAAAGAAATGCCAAGACATCCGAGGTCTTGTAAAGGAAAACCCCCACAAACCAACCAACCAACCAAAAAAAAAAAATCCAAACCAAACCAACACACATACTAAATAAATGCAGATATCAAAAAATGTCAAAAAAACCACTCAATGAAATGGTTTTTAAAAATGATATATTCAACATAGTGTTTAAGCTTTGGTAAAATGAGGAGTAGGGACAAAAATTTGGAATTACTCTGATAAACACTCAGAAGAACTTTACTAGCATTTGAAACTAGAACCTTTGCAGATATATCAGCATGGGTATTCCTTCAGATGTGAGGAATGACTACTTCAAATTAATATCTAGATATTATTCAATATATCACAGCTAGTTTATTGATAAATCTGTTGGCATAATGTCAGAATTTATTAGCAGGAAGTTGGCCATGCTTTTACATACCACTTTTCAGTGGTGCCATTCTATCTGGCTTGTATTATTTTTATTGGGTTTTTTTATGAAGGTGCATTGCAAGATTTTGTAATTATTTAAATTTTTGTTTATGGATATTTCCCATGTACAGACTTTGACTTTTAAATGTCCTATGTACCTTATCAAATATTCTGATATCACTACTCATGCTATTACTGGTTCAAGCAGCTTACTTAATTTATGATTCTTTTTCTTGTTACATACTTCTCTTTCTTCTGTTTATTGAAACATTCTGATTTGGGCCATGTAATACATTACTCTATACATACAAGTCTAAAGCGATGAAGCCATTAAGATTTCCAGAAATTTACTGAATAGGAATCAAGATCAATGCTAAAGACAAAATCCTCTTAAAATGTAGTTGGCTTTGATTTTTTGATATGGTCTTAATAAATTATATATAAAGAGGAAATAAATATTCTTCCATCTAATATATTTTCTCCTTCTAATGGATTAAAACATGGTCACACTACTTAGTGAAATGTAATCTAAACTACTAAATGCACCAAAAACTACAGAATTAATACTGGAAAATGCTATTCCTAATGTAAAAAGTTTAAGGCAAGATATTACCAATAAATATACATTTGTGAGTTTTTAGTCATATGTTACCTTACACATTAAGTTATATATTTCCAGGCAAGTAAGAATTGGATAATATTTAGTTTAGTTAAGAGTTACATACAAAGATGAGTGAAAATGGTTTGTGATTTGCAAATAAAATGCTCAGCATGAATCTATAAAATCTGTGGAATTAACAGCAGTGAAGTTTTATGGAGGAGCTGGGGACAATTGAATGTTAGCAGGTTTTGAATATCTAATTCCCTTAGGCATATTTTGATACTTGTGTAGTGTCAAAAGGTGTGTTATTCTCTTTTGCAAGGTCAAAATGATTCTAAGACAATTGATAAGAAATTCAAATTGATCTGTTTTAGTTTAAATATAACTGGTGTCTTTTAAAAATACGTGTCTTTTTCTTCTGAAGGGAAATGAGAAACCATATTTGATCTAGATGTTATAAAATATGCTTCAGCCTAAAGCAATTTTTCCTTTCCAGTTATCAACTCTTTTACCAGGGGGTATGTGATGGAGAGTTGAAACACAACTCTAGCGATATTTGTATGGATAGCAACACTGTAACAAGGCTCCCATGGCTGCAAATTGTATCCTTATAAGAGTACTTCAGGATTTGAAAATATTTAAGTAATCACAGTTTTAGAGTTATCATCTGGTAATGCCTGGGAATTGGTGACCCAAGGGACTAATTCCAAACATTACTAGAAAATGACATTGCTCATGTCAGCGTGGAAGTGTCTTGGTGAATATAAACCATAATATAAAAGCATTTGCAAGCAATTTGGCCATCTGCTGTTTCCTGTCGATACTGTTTAAGAATAAGCTCATAGCTTCACAAAACAAGTCAATGTGCCAGCACCTGAAGTAAAATTTTTTAGATCCCAAGAGGATATAGCTTCTTTTTCTTTTTTTTTTTTTTTTTACCCATCTCAGAACTCAACATTGTCTCATGATGTTAACAAAGAGGGACTGGCGCTTAAACTTACATATGGAAGCTGCTCTTCTCAACTCCCAATCTTCCTGGATGAGAGAATTAGAAAGGTGTCCCTCTTGCAACCCCCCAATCAGCTCTGCTTTCTGCTCAGGTGGAAGAGAGATACCCCAGAGGGTGGCCAAGGCAGAGAAAGAGACATACGTGAAGGTGTGGTATTGTGTTGCCTTACAAAACCTGTTAAAGTAGGTTTTGTATGGTAATAACATGTGGTGGTTTATTGCCATTAGGCATTTCATTACTGCATCTATTTTTCATAAATTCGTTTGCACTTGGTTTTGCAGGGCCGATAGATCCAGGCAGATTCGTCCCTCTGGAACAGGAAATACTTTTTCTGCATGAAAATCAGCTTCAAGACATTGCTGTACTTGGCCAAAGGAAGAGTACGTCTTCCCCAGTCCCTTCCTTTTCTGTGGTCTATCTTGACTGTAAAATGATTTTTGAGGTTGTGAGTGGCTGAAAGCAAGTTAGGTTGAGGTTTTTTTCCACCTCAGACAGATTTTCACTGGGCAAAAATCTTGCAATATCCTAATTTGCTGGAAAAGACTTCAATAATTTCTCTCCTTTCTTCACATTGGCTTGAAACATTGCTAAAATGAAGCATGACACCGAGTAATATTAATATACAGAAAGTTCCACAGAAGTTACTAACACAATAGTTCTATGCAATTTGTGCTTTTACATCTAATCCTTGCTCATACTTTTCAGGTTGATGTTGACGTCTGTCTCGTAACAAACTTGAATTCCTATCACACCTAATTTTTGGTTTCATTTTTATTTTCAAGCTCTTGCTATCTCACTAGTTAGCATTACACTGTATTTATTAATTTCAGCTCAGTTTACTTGGTCTCTGGCTGTGTTATTGAGTGTCTTGCATAAGAAACCCCAAACATGTGAAAATAGCACACCATGGCTTTTTTTCACCTTCTCATTCCATGCCATATCTGGGAGCTCGTTCATGGCCTGTTGGGAAGTTCATTCATGGCCCACTGGGAAAGGTTAGGACTATAATTAGACATTTTTTTCCCAGTCATTTCAGCAATAGGATGCATGAAGGTTACTAACAGTTTTCTTTTAATTGATCCCTGGTGATTTTACTGTAAAGCTGTTAACTTGTGCACTGGGGACCCACAACCCACAGGCTTCTTGCACTGACATTTGCAGCAATGATTAGAATGTCATTGCTTTCCAATACTTCACTGTCATTCAGGGAGCACTTGAAATGCCTTTTACCTCATATTGCAATGGAACACGCATTTGCCAGCACACCTGCACACAAACACACACACACACAGAGGCTTTTCCATTTCAGCATCACAGGCCTTTGAAATTGGATTTGTTTTGAGCATCCACCTCAGTATTGCCTTTCTTTTCTGCACACTGTCACTCTCTTGTCTCTCATACTAATGGAAACAAAGCTAAACCACTCAATCTGCACATAATAGTGAACCCCAAGGGCTAAATGTCTGTCAGTATGGAAAATAGTGAAAACAAAGAAATTGTAACTGTTTGTGTGAGTGCAAGAACTAATGTTCATCCATGCCAATTTTCTCAGGTCTTTGAACATGAAAACATTCATTCAGTTTCAACTCCGATAGCATCACTTAGTGGAGATCAGTACTCAAAATTTTAACAGGTTCCAAGACCAGAGTACTTAATATGCTGGAGGGCATAGGAAAGAGTTTAAAAGAACAGGGGGATATTCTCGTTGAAGAACTGTACTGTCTGTCACTGAATTGTGCAGCTGTAATTGAAAATGTCACTTCTTTGCTCATATTTTTCAGACTTTCCTGTCTGGAGCAAGATTAAATAAAAAATAGATATGCAATTTTAAGTGTGTTTTTTTTTTAGGGGGGGTGGTGTTTGGGAAGTAGACTCACTGATTTCAATATGAGTAATAAATAGAAAAGCTCATTCAACCAGAGTAGCAGAATTCAGGCCTCAGTCACTCTTGCTGTTCTCTTGTTAATCAAATTCAATTGAGGCTGAACAAAATGGGTTTTCTTTTTTTCTTTTTTCTTTTTTTAATAAATTTAATTCAAATAGGAAAGTAACATTGAACCAAAATTCTTTATGTGAAAGCTTTTTATGAAGCATTTTAAAAAAATGCCAAAACCAAATAAAAATAAGTTGTACTTTCTTTGAGAGAATCAGGAAAAAGCCTTACTTTTCACCTGTAAACTCCAACAGAAAAGTATATTTTTTCACAAACTAAAACCAGAAAAAATTCTCTCTAAATATCTCTGAGGAGTACATTGGTTTGATTTATGAATTGGTTTAATCAGGATTCTTTAAGACTTTCAGTCCAATGAACTTTCTAGGTGCAAATTCTTTGAATTCAGTGTAGAAAAGTCTTTGCAGAAATACACAGTTCAGGGTGAAGTTTGTTTGTTTGTTGTTTGTTTGTTTTCATTTCAGTAAAACAGAGATGAGGGGGGACAACATTAATGTTCAATGTGTCTCTGAAAGGACCAGGAGGGAAATAAATAGCACAATCATAATAAATACGGAAGGCAAATGATATCTCCTACAGTGCCAGTTGACTGGCACATTGAGTGACAGTGCAAGGGCAAAACTTTTAAGTGCTTCTACTCCAATCTGGAATCCTAAGAATAAGATGAGGAAATGAATGCTCAGCATCAAAGGACAATACTAATTTAAATATCTCAGGGACTTGTGGAAATCTGTAGGCGATGCTGGTGGTAGCTTTCCAGGCATGACAGACTGAGATGTACAGACACAGCACACAAAAGATAACATAAAGTGTTGCAGCATAAAGTATTGTGGGAATATAGGAAATTACTGGCAGATGGAAATCCCATACTCCAACAGTAAAAATGTAGTGCTCTTCTGGTGCTGTAACTTGATAGAGATCAGGATATATTAAATAAGATTACAGTAGCTGCAGCTTTAGAAGAGGTGCATATTCAGAGATTTAAACTATCTGCATATTGACTGGATGAGAGCCTCATCAGGAATAGATGAACGCAATAAATTACTGCTTCCTGGTAAGTCTTGATTCAGACCCCACAAGAAAAGGTGCAGTTCTGTATCTTGGGACACAGGACCTGATTCAAGAAGAATAAATAGGAGAGCTGCTCCTTAGCAGTGATCACTAAGGAATTTGGTTCAACATTGTCTTAGGAGAGGGTGGACCAGATGAATTTAGCACACAAATATTGACAATCTTGAATATTCAAGACATAGAAAACAGGAAAATGAGGGAATCAATAACACATAACAACATAAAGCAGTCTTCTGAAAAGGAAGATGTCTACAAAGAGTCTAGAAGCTACTCCAAACTGGCAATAAAAGCTGATAAAACAATCTTGGATATTGGAGAATATGAGGGATTTGGACTATAGAAAGTGGTCAAGGCTGTACCTTAATGTCTCCTGCTGTCACTGGTAGAGAAGTAATACTGGGCTCATGGACCACACTCTGATCCAGCAAGGCAATTCTTATTCCAGTTCCCACTGGTCCTCTTGATACAGCTGTCCCAGTAAAAGAGTACCAGGGTCTGGTATCTAGGTTCTAAGACTAAAATATCCATACTGTTAAGGTTCAGGCTACAAGAGTTTCAGCTTGAGCCAGGGCTGTTGTCATGAAGCAAGTTGTGCATGGGCAGATTTTCTTGGGAAGCTGGAAGTGTTTAGCTTTATGGATGTGAGCTGTACCACACCAGCTGGATGAGCTGTTATATTTTATGTAACATTATGGACACAAAGACTACATTGCAAAGGCAGCTGATGGTGTCAGGAGAGGCCTGATCCTTAGAGAGAGCTGCAGCATATAGATCAGAACTGATGTGTTGGTACATGTAGCTGCCAGATCATCCTGCCTAAAAAAAAAAAAAAAAATTAAAAAGTAGAAAAGCTTGAACTGCTATATAAAAAAAGAAAAATTAATGAAAACCTGATTATTATTATTTTATAGGGTGAACTGTGGGAAATCCTTGCATACTTCATTAATATGACAGTTCTTGTAAGTCTTGCTCATTTTTCCAGGCTATATTTAGGGAAGTGAAGCAAGCCTATGATAAAACCAGATTGTAGATCCAGAAATTTTTCAGCTCATCCTAAAATGAACAGCCATTTGGTCAGCTGAACTGAGTAGGTCTGTGTGTACCCACCAATGTCTAGTGTCATCTGAAAATGTCTGTGTATCTCTAGGATGCCACTGCAGGGCTGTAACACACAATGCAGGACCTGTGGCACATCTGCCCCCTTCCTGAGGAACCTGCAGAGACTGGATCAAACAGGACACGGGCAGTGCAATTGCACTGGATACCAGATGTGAGTGAGTGATTGATTTTTATTCTAGATGTCTACATTAGTTAAGGGAATATAGCCCTAGGTGTCTCTGCTTTTGTGATAGGATAGAGAGAGATAGTAGACAGTTCAACATTTATTAAAGGTCATCCCATCTTAAGGTGAATTTGTCTCTGATAATGCCTGTTTCTCTGGGGACTACAAGGTCTTATATCACAAGTCAGTGTTACTATGCTTCTTTGCAAACTAAAGATGAGATCACTTTTATGGGGATAATGTTTATTTTCAAATTGCAGTTGGAAGGAAAATTCCATTATACAGTGTATGCAAAGCACTGAGGTCTTAATTAATCACAATGATTAAGCTCCAGTTCCTGAAGTGGGCAAAGGTGCATGCCTGATAATTTCAGCATGTTCTCTCCGTTTAACTAACCCAGTATATATAAAAATACTATTCAAAATTGAATTTGGATATTCAGAACTGAATGGTTTCAGTAGTTAGTTTCAGGACAAAATGACTCTATTTTCCTCAATTGGTTTTCTTTTCTTTTAAAGTTGTTTAAAAAAAGAATACCAGTCAAAAATATCTCAGACAATTATAGCAACCAAAGTTATACTCAATGAACATTTAGGTACTATTTGTTATAGACAGAGCAGTGATGTGCAGTGAATCAAATAATTTAAGATTACAGTTTCATTTTTTTGCTCATATTAGAACCCTGTGAGGTATCCATAAATACATATTTGTTTTCTGATTTTTTTCAGATTCCCCTTCCCACACCACTACCTTTTTAAATTCTATTTATTCTTTCTACCATCTGGAAGATTATTTAAAAATTAGGTCCTATGTACCTTTCTTTGTGTGAGATAAATATGCAGGCATTCCCCTGTGGAAATTTATGAAGAATTCACCTTTGAGTTTCATAATAAATATGTTTTTGAAATTAATTTTATGTGAGCATGGGATAAAGTAAACATTCAGAAAAACTGAAAATCATCACATGAAATATGATCATTTCTGTCTAGATAATTTTTTTTAACAGCTTGGCTGGCAATGATATTTTGAAAGCTTTTGCAACACATATTTCTTATCAAGAAGCTCAGCCAAACACCTCCAAGTGTGTTATAATCACATATTATAACACATTTGAAACCTTTAGTCTGTGTAACATTATGTATGATGGACAGAACAGAATGCAAAGAACTTTAATTTGCTGCAGATATTGATTATGTCACTGCTAATATCTACAGAGATTAGAAGGGAATAACTGTCCTACAAGGTTAGAGAGTATTATGGCTAATCCTTGCCCTTACACCAAAAGAAACAGGTTAAATGTGTAAATATCAATAAATACTCTCTCCGATCCTAAAATCAGGTGTTCATATTCAAACTGCTGTGGGCTGTGGATCATGCTAACACCGGAACAGTGCCTACTGAGAGAAAGCTCCTTTCTACCAGCCAGAAGTATTCCAGAGTCTGTCCTAGAAATTTAACCATACAGATAAGTCAGGTCATGGTGCCTGGGACTGTGTCCTGGCACTCCTTGATTTTGTGTTCTCAGCAAACTCCAAATGCGATGTCTTGGTTTCCCTCACTCATTATTGTTTTCTCCTCCCTTGCTTTTCTTCCTTCCTTCCTGACATGAGTGCTGATCAATGCTTAGAAGATAGGCGGGGAAATTTTGCTGTGGCGTTGGGGAGATCAGCTTCAGCAGCTGTAGTGTGGCCATTCTAACAAGCTGCTGCTGTGCTGCCTGTTCTGGGGTGAGCACCGCTCCCGTGCAGGTCTTGGCCTCTCGGAGGTGGCTGCAGGTGGCAGTGGATGCCCTGGTACCCGGCTGACACAGAGGCGGCCACACAGCTGGAACTGCCCTGCGCAGACCAAATTCTTTTCATGCACCCTATTGAGCAGTCAGTAGGGGGCAACACCTTTCTGTGGTTATCTCCTTGGGCTGGTTTATAAACATAGTATGGATGAGAGAAGTGTTATAGCCTGTAAAAAATCCCCTGAGCATCCCCCCGGATCTTTTGCTTTCATGTAGGAACCTCCAGAGGCGTTTCCTAGCATGAATAATTCTGACATACCAAGCTGTAACCAATACATGAGCCACTGGAGCCACCATAATATATCATGATAATAGGACTTGCAGTCCTTAGCTACTTCANTTTTTTGGGCAGCAGGTGCTTTTCTAAATGAAAAAATTCCACTGATCTAATTTTTTTCCACAGATGCTTAAAGACAAAAGTGCACATTAATGACTAAAGATGTGAATCATTTCAAGTCACCCCCGGATCCCCAATCCTGCGCACAAAAAAAAAGAATCTGTTTTTTCTTGGTCAACAAAAGAAGCACCTAGCCTTTGTTCGATTGATTCCTCAGTGTAAATTAAAGGGAAGGGAGCTACATTTATTCTTACAGATTTTTTATATTTTTTTGGCAGTTAGATGAAAAATAGCTGGAGATTTTTCTGCCCAGTTGAAAGAATAATTCTGGAATTATATGAAGCTAAAGAGAATTCACAAAATAATCTTGATTATGAGATACAGGATGCTACCATTAATATACTACTAGTAGAAAAAACCATTAACCCTACAGCTAATTGAAATACTCAGACTGGTTTAAACTCTGTCTCTTTTAGCAGGAAAGAGATTGAGCAAAAAAGGTGTCTAACAACAATAGGAATATTAGGGTGCCCTACTATGTTCTCCTTCCCGTGGAGTCTGTTTAAATGTTTTTCCAATCAGGGCAAAAGGTCCAGCTCTTCTGATGATAATTGTCACCAGGAGAGCATGTGATGTACCATATTTTCAGATGGGTGAGAAATAAAAATTGTAGTGAAATTTTCATGTCTAAATTTCAGGCGAACCCATTTCAGAGTTCAGAAAAAGAGGAATTTGAAAACCCCCTACTTAGTTCTTCTGTTTCCATCTGATTCCACTGCCTGTAACTGCAGGCACATATGCACATAATCAGTTTAGTTGCACTGTGTTTCCTGACACTGTGGGCTGCCTACTATCCCTCAGATATGCAAAGGGTAACTGGATGAAATACAAGAGTTTACCAGACTAGCTGACTAAACAGTTCCTTCTGCACTTAATCTCTATGGATCCCAGCTAGCTTAAGGACATATTTACATTTAGATACAAATTTCAGCTGCAAACAGATATGAACTGCTCTGGTTTGTACTAACAGGAATATTCAGAAGTGAAACACCTCAAGCTAAAAATGACAGTGGTGGTATGCTTGAGGGAGTAAGCCTTGCCCAGAGGCAGGTACATTGCTTCAGATATGAGATGGGGAGCTCACAGAGGTAGATTGCAGGTTGTACATCAGGCTTAGCTACTAAGGGACCTCAACACATTATGCAGCACTATGACACAAACAGCCTCTCAAAAAATAGATCATGATCCAGTTTTCACCTTTTTAATTACTGGGGGATGTTGCTAATAATGAACATAAAAAAGTTAGGGAGGATGTGATAATTTATTTAAGTTATTTTTTAGAGCAATTCTCCATACAAGCATTTTAAGGAAAAAGCATGGAGAAGTTACACAACTGTGCTGATGTGGTGAAATGACTTTGAGATCACTGTTCCTATGAGGTATTTTACCTCATTTATGTTCAGCAGTAATCCGGGATTAGAGGGTGGTGGGGGTTCTTATAAAAACCTTGATTTCTGGCTTCCATGCCTTCCCAGCAGGCGTAGTTCATATTCTTCATGGTATCAGTAAACTTTTATTCATTTGTATTCCTCCCACAGTCTTTTGTCCTTTTGTTTGGAAACATAATTCCTTGATTAGAAAAGTTTGCTCCTTGATTCCTGAAGTGCTAAACAGCACTAATTCTTGTTGTATTAAATTTCTTGTATAAAAGAAGGCCCTGGAGTTGTGAGGAATAAGTAAGTGAACAGGTAGTCAGAACAATTATGTAGTGCTGGAGGCAATATTTGCTGCTTGTTTGTATATATCTAGCTCAAAAGCCCTTATCAAAAACTACCTCACTGGATCTGGAAATGTTAGGGGATTTTTGGGTTATCTCACACAGTTTCTTCATATTACCTTAGGTCATTTAATTCATGTCTGTAAAGGACAAGTAAGCTGTGGAAGGAAAATATTACAGTGCCCCTGCTAGTTCTGAACAGAGTGTATTTGATTTATTCAGCCCTCTTACTTTTATTTGAGGTGGAAATCTCATCCAAAGGCTGCTGACTCTCTCTGTATTCCAGATGTTACCATATCAGCCTAACTTCCATTTCTCATATCTCCCTTCTCCTATCTGTCAAGTTTATGAAAAATTAGAGCCCTCATACAATCAAAATGTCATCCTCCCCACCTTCCACAGCAAGCCTGGCTTTTGATTATGGGTAAGCAGTCATGTGTAAAACCTCATAATGGACCTCACCATCAGGACTGCTTATGGACTGTGGAATCTGCTACATGATATTATTAGATCAGGTTTCATTGAGAAACTTCATGTACTAGGAAAAATAATGGGTTTGGGCTGTTTTTTAACTGAGGTGGTGGACATGTTCTGGAAGGCTTGAGTATTTAGGTGAAAGGCAATGTTCTGGCTGAGAAATTTTTGACTGTGACTTAGAGTTCTGAATCCACCTTGAATCAGTTGTGATCAAGAGTTAGTGTTGCCTCATGGTCTTTGGTAATGATTCACAATAATGAAATTGATTATGTATTTCAGTGAAAGAAGGATATTTAGCTGTGTGAGCTGACCAAAAATCTCACTTCTTGTTGCTCAGCTCAGAAAGTGTAGTACTGACAGAATGTCGGTGTCTCTTTAAATATTTTTTTTATTTTCCTTAAGCACTGGGACTACACATTTATTGGTGCTGACAGAATGTGTACACTACATGCCACCCTTCAGCTACATCCTGTGAAACACTTGCCAAGACCTTATAGCAAACTAAGACCTGAAGTAAAAAACCAAAAGTCATAGCAAATAAATTGACAGTAAAAGAAGAGAGGAGGGATAACACTGTGGTGGGTTTTATTGTAAAAATCTGGGAAACTGAATGTAGCCCCAGCTGTAGATAGAACAACAGCAAAAGAAACGCTAAAATATAACATATAGTTTCATAATATGCAGTTAATGGAATTCATGGGCACAAGTTACCAGGGAACCAGCAAATGGACAAAAATCAGATTTCCAGATGTTCTGAGATCTTTGTTTTTCATGAGTGATGCAAAAAGGATGAAAAGCAGCTGGACTTGGTTAGCTGGAGGGGTTCTCCAACAGTGGAGAATTTCACATAAATCACAGCCTTGGGCTCTGTTGAATAGGGACTTGGTTGGATGACTTAGAAAATTTGGAATCTATAACCAAATCTACATGCCTGAAAAATACCAGTCATGATGCTGGAATTAGACAGGCATTCAGGGAAACACGGCTCTATAAGTAAAATACAATAATTTCTGATTAATTTTACCCGGAAAACTCAATGCAACAGAGATTCTGTTTGTTGCATGGCAGACAATGTCAGTAATAATATTGGCAAGGCTTTTTGTTTTTATTGTTCTCATGTTTTCAGGGTTAGTACAGAAACTTTTTATCTACATCCTGAAATTTAAAAATTAGGAACTCTCTCCACTTTTACTTTTTGTAAACTGCAAACATCTATATTTTGGGGTAGAGAAAGGTAATGGTGAACTGTTTCAGTACAAAATGTCATGAAAATAGCTGGCTGCAACAGGAAAATTGTATTTTTATAATTGGAAACTTACACAAATTCAGTGTCCCATAAGTTGAATTTACCAAATTCTTCACACCACAGCCCAAAGTCTAAAGAATAAATCTTTATTTAACAGTAAAATAAATCCCATGTCACTAAATATAGCACAACATTGCTCACTAAGGAAATTGATAGCTCTAGATGTATGTGACTTGTCCATCAACAAGAGCGATGGACAAGATAGAAGCAGGTTTGGGGCTCTTCTGGCTCACTGTTCCCTTTCACCCATCTGCATTCCAGGTTAATCCATCTCTTATCATTTCAGAAATTTTCTGGTAAATTTTTCCATGGTATCCATTACTATAACATCTAACTGCTGATCTTCCAATCCACCCAGTTTTAAGAAAGTCTCAGTGAAACAGGCCAGTCCTGCAACCTTACCTTGTCAATTTGGTTGTTTAAACCAACTAGTCTTAATGGCTATACAATAGTTTTTGTGAGGGAGTAGCTCAAATTTTTATGGTTTCATGACCATTTCACCTCAGTTTAATTTGAGTGTAGTCTACCAAGTGTTATAAGAAATAAGGGCAGGTTAATCTTTTCTTCACATTTAAATATTTCACCATGTCATTTTATCCAAGTAATTTGACTGTAGTTTCAATGCCTTTTATAGGAGTCCAAAACATTGACTGATGGTTAAGAACTGGCTTGTCCAGAACAAAGTATGTTTTGCTACTGTCTCTGCTGCTAGACAGCTCACTTTCAGCACTCTGAATATAACTGGAATTGAAATGGGCCCTATAAATTTAGGTTTGGGCTGAAATAAAATACTTTGATTGAGATAATGTTAACTGTCTGATCTGGATAGAGATTCTTCATCTATTGTTTATTTATTCCTCTATTAACTAATAAAACATCCTTATTTTTATGATCTTGAATCCAGAGCTGGTCTATAATACAAGTAGGTGAAAAAGATGAATGAGACACTAAAAGAGACAAAATATAAGCTCCACATTTATTTCCGGTCATAAAAAACAGTAGTCAGTGTTGTATACTTTATCTTTCAGTGTTTTGGGATTACTTCACATCATATATTTGTAATAAACAAAAGCAGACTACAGAGTTTACATATACTCACAGCCTACAGAATTAGACCATTAGATCATAGGCAGATAGTGATCATGACCTAGACCTGAATGAAAATGCTCTTTATATAATTTTAGTTGGTGAAATAATATCTTTGACTAAACAGTGACCACAGGAGGGATTAGGCTGGTATCATTTTATCAGCAAGTCTCAATATACACCCCTAAAACAAAAGTATGCTCAGTGTTTTCCATAATGAGAAGACAGTAGATCATGGTTGACTCATCATTATTATGGACCTTGAATAAAGATATTTTATGTACCAGAAATCAGCAATGATTGCCATAGCCCATTTCATAGTTAATGGAGAAAAAACATAGATTCTTCACGATGGACTTCATGGTGGATGATCCATCATGCTAGAAGAGTTGTTCAGAAATGCTAATTTCAAGGACAAACTTTCTGAAACTCTTTCACTGGACATTTAATTAATAGAGGCTCTCTAGATGCTGCTAAAGGTGTCAGAGCTGACTCAATCCTTCTTTACCGTGTAGTGAGGCAGACAAAATTAAATCTTACTTCAGTGGCAGAACAACTCTCCTAGACTAAGGAAAAGCCAAACTGAGAGGGAGCCAGCTTGTTCAAGGAGATGGCTAGAGGTGTTAACGACAGCTGAGATGCTCCTTTCTTCACACTGCGTCTTTCCCTGAGGTTTAACTCATCCCCAAGCAATTATGTTTTTCTCTTCCTGCAGTAGGAGAAAGTCTCCTCCCTTCTAACAGTCCACATTTCCTTCCTGCACTTCTTTGTATGCTGTAGAGAGGAAAATGAGGCAAGGCCATGAAAAAAGAGCAGATTCCAGAAAGAAGAGTAGGTGGCAATTACTGAAGCTGTCTAAGTTGCTAGAAGAGAGAACTACCATAACCTGACTGAAAGGGACATATTTATCTCTGTGTCCAAAGATGCCTCAAAATGTGGAAATTCCAGGATACCTGATTGTTTTTCATTGCTACACTTCTGAAATAGCAGAACATTCTTGTTTTGATCATTTCCAAGGTACCATGAAATTGACCTGGGAAAGTCTGGATAAAAGGTGCCCATATTATCAAGCAACATAAATTTCAATCCATAATTCATTATTCAGATGGCATTTATCTAAATGAAACAAAAATAACTGCATCTAATTTGCAGTTCATTTACTTATTGTGTGTGCTGGAAATCACATATTAACTATCACATTTCTTCATCCTCCAGCACAAAAATCAGAATCTTAAGAAAAATTTAATGACCCTGAAATAGATTGACAAATTAAGGTGTAACCTCACAAGATAATTGTTTCTTACTAAAGCTGAAGATTCAACTATTTCAGTTTTGTGGTTAGAAACATTCTCTTTTTTGAAGGTTCTAATAGATTTATTTTTCTTAAAACTGAAAGAGGTAGAGACATTTTAGTTGATTAAGTGCTACTTATATCACTATGATACAGTTAAAATAAAGGCAACTTAATGAGATAAAACAGAAGTTAACCAAAAATATTTCATCCGAAGCCAATGACTATTGGACTGTAGACTTGAGAGGGATTTTTTTCTTTTAAAATATAATGCACTTTTAATTTATTTCAATAAAATACAAAAACATATCTCAGACAAATCAACTTTTCTAAAGAAAGAAGATGAAGAAATAAAAAGGAGTGCGAGAAAGTAAGGGGAGATATATTTAAAATAACACAGGGAGTGTAGCCTGTGTCACCAATAAGTGAAATGCTACTACAGGGGCTGGGAAAAGAAGGAGTTTGTTAGAAACTGATTAGTTGCTTCATATTTGCATAAAGTAAAGGAAACAAAGAAACAATCTGTGAAATATTACTCTTTTGGGTTTTTTATGTTTACTGCTGAAACTGGGATATTGAAATAGGAGTAATCATGCCAGTGCATTGGGCTAAACCCCACTGTTCTGGGGAGTAGCTTTTAAGGTAATGTTGAGAACCTCATAGAACCAGAGAAAAATCTTTTCCACAGAATCTTTCTCTGTCTTTGATAGGTTATCTATGCATCCCTGCAGATCTACTGAAGTAATAACTGTAACATCAGACATCTCATTAATGCTTTCTGCAAAACCAGCTATAGTGGTGCTGTGTACCAACATCTCACCTGTGGAGAGCTGAGGTCTACCTTTAAAAGCCACACAATGGCCTCTATTGACAGTGGTGTCCTCACCTGGTATGCAAACCTTACCAGAACTCAAGGAATCTCCTTAAATAGTCTTAGCCTAGAATCATATTCAGTCTGTACAGGATGAAGTCTTGCTTGGATATATCGGAAAGTCCTACTCCAAGGGTTGCTCTAATGAACCAGAACCTCAGCCACATGCTGGGCAGGTGTCACTGCAACCATTTACAGGCTGAAGATACATGCTGTGCCCTGGCTGGCAACTGATTGAAGACCTTAGTGTGAACATAAGAGGCATTCAAGAATAGCTGGTCTGTAACAGAGATATGATTACTGGCTATTCACCCTAAGAGAAGAGACAGGAAAGGAAGTAAACTAAACACTCAGAAACGCCACTTGAGCAATGACAGATAGTGGAAGCAATACAGAGGGGTTAATTTAATGGACTGACAAGCTATGAAAAAAACACTCCAATATAATATTAAGATATTCAACTAGATCTTTGATGAGAACAAGGGAAAGCAGGATTATGCTGAGCCTTACTGGAAAGAGCAAACATATCTGGTAGTTGAGGGCTTGAAAGACTGTGTGAAATTTATTATAGAATGTTGAAAGGGGGCTGTGAGGATGTGCAAAAATTGTCATAGAGTGTTCAGAGGAAGGGCCATATGCTGGGGAAAGAGGAGCAGGGTGTGCAGCTGGAGTAGATCCAGGAGGAACAAATGTGAAAAAAAAAGAGAGGAGAGGGGACAGAGAAGACTGTCTGTGTGAATATGTGGGCATATTTTGTAGGAAATTTTAACAAGCTAGATTAGCCTGAAAGTTGAAGACCCACTTCTGTAGAGACCAAACCTGTGAGATCTGGAGGCCAAAGATGTCAAAGCCATGTTAAAATTTAGAGATCATCCAGAAATGACAGCAAGCTTGTGAATCAAGATTGTTGTCCTTGTGAGTTTTAACCATCGTTGTCTGGAAATGAGGAGCAAGATGAGGCTTTCTGTGTTGTTCTCCACTGTGTGAGTGCTGATTGTGTTAATGGGGCTGCCAGTAAAGACCTTGCTCTTCAACTTGTCTTATTGTGTGTAGTTATATTCTGTGTGTGTGCACTTTGCATCTTTGGTACATGCACTAAGCCCTGCCACTGGCTGGATATGGAAAAGGGGCAAGGTATCTAACAGGCTGGGAAATAGAAATCCCAAGGCGCTCACTGAGGTTGACTTGTCTCACCACTTAGTGCTGATGTGAGGGAGTGTACTCACTTTGCTTTCAGTCTTTAAGGTTCTGGTGAAGTACACCTGGCTATGTCCTGTCAGTTGAGTGAGTGAGGGAGTCAGTAAATGGTTCTATCTCTCAGCCAGACTTGGTGTTTATCTCCTCTCAAATCCACTTGAGGCTAGTGGGTTGAAGCTTTGAAAAAGTCCCTGAATAAATGTGGTGAACATTTGTTTTCAGTTCCTATTTTCATATAACCACTTTCCTCTCCTAACAGAAATGCAAGGTAATTGAAAGAATTGTAAAAACCTTCACTTTTCCACTACAAATGATTTATATGTCTTTGTTTTTACACTTTTGACAGTGGCCTCTGTCACGGAAATAATGGTAACCTAATCAAGTGCACATTTTGATCAGAAAATTCTGTCCAGGTAAGGAACTCTAACGGGTCTCCCGAGATGCAGTTGCCAAGTTTGGGTGTCCATCCCTCCAAAAACTGCTTGTGTTGTCCACCTCAGACCTTTTTGTCTCTTTTCAGTGTCTGCCTGGGACACCTTCTCATGTTCCTGTCTCAGCTTTTGTGATGTAGTTCTCATCAGCTTGTGCTTCTTGTGTTTTTAAAATACATTGTATGGGAGGAACCCTCCTTCTTCCTTCCCTGGCAATGAATCTTAAGCTATCAAAAAACTGGGTAATGGGGCATGGAATATAATGCACACCCAGGGAAAGGAAAACAGAGCACAGAGATAATCCTAAACTGTAGTAGGTGACTGGATGATGACACAAATCCTGTGACTGGATCCATATGGTTCCAATCATAAATATCCTAGAATTTGCTTAATTTATTTTTGAGTGCTTAGTGCTTCTCTATAGGCTATAATAATTTTTTGCACCTAATACTAAATACCGCATTATACCTTCAATGTTTAAGCTGTCAAATTACAATGCTATAACAGATTGTATGACATGGAAATGCTTGACCTTTATATAGGAGCCACTTAAAGAGTTCATTGTTTGAAAACAAATTAATGTGAATGCTGAAGTGTAGGAGAAATGAGATTAAACAATTAAGTCAAAAGATGATAGTATTTTTTTTTGGCTGAGCCTATTCTGTTGCCACTAGTTGTTGACACTCAGGTTGTTGAAGGTTTTTCCTCTCTTAAGGGATATTAATTACAGAAAAAGAGTGTACAGACCTGAGGTTTCTACAAAAAAACTTTAATCTCTACTGTGGGAGTACATTCTATTATAAATGCATGCACACAACATTCACTGACATTAAAAGGAGTTATTGGCACTCACTCAGTGGAGAATAGATGACATGGTTGCTTAATCAGTTACTCATAATATCTTTCAAACACAAGATATTTCATTAAAATGTTCTTTAAAGAGAAGAGTTAAGAATGGAGAAGAGAAACTAGTATTTTTATTCAAAGGAAGCTTGACATTTATCTAGTATTGCTTTCTTATCTGGACATACTGAATATACTACCACAGATGATATTTCAAAAGAATGTAAAGTCATTTATATGCCCCATGAAAACCTGTGGATGTTGCAGATTTTCTAAGTTTTATAGATAAAATAGGGTTTATGTCCTAATGTGTAGGAAATTAATAGTCACAGTGGTTTGAAGAGCAATGACTTCCATGATAATAATGATAAACAGAATAAGGACTTGATGGATGTACCTAAGCTAGTGGAGGTTAATGATGGTGCTCCAAAATGATTTGATTTCATAGTGATAAATTGAAGATGACCCGCAAAGATGAAGTAGAAATCCCATTAGCATTTTCAGAGCCTCCTCCACGTAGAAGAATTAGATCAAGGGGTGCATTGGGTGCTTTCTTACTCCCCAAATAACAGATTGTCTTGTGTATTGTCCAACGGCATCCACTTCTGATGCTGTTGATTAGGTCCCCCTCAGAGTAAACTACAAGGACAATTATCTGTGCTGTGGTGGCTGAGGCTCTAACAGTGAAGATTAACTTTTGATGTCAGGACTAGGCAGACCCTCTGACTGCATACCCTGACACAGGTTTGGGGTTAGACTGCAGTGTGCTGCTGGGTTCATTGGAGGAGTGATGCTCCAAAGCAAAGTAATAGCTTACATAAAGGGCTATAATAAAAAGACAAATCATGTTAGCTCCCCCCAGCTGCATGACACTATACAGCCAGATATCAGACGCCACAGGATAACAGAAAGAAGAGAGGAAAAGAAACAAAACAACATTTATTTTGGGGCTTTCTGAAAGAAGATCATAGAAAAAATTAATATATTCCTGACAAATTGCTCATTGTTCTAAAATGTTCTTTATATCCAAAGTGCCATTTGAAATACAGCCCTTGGTGGCAGTTGATATTTGCTACTACTTTGGGAAGCAAATATCACATACATTGATAATTTGAAACCAATTTTTCCAGACAGAATGTCCATGCTGAAAAAAGCAATAAATCATCTAGTGTACTGTGGCAACATTCTGGAGAAATCAAAGATCTTGCAGACCCATAAGAATGAAAGGCTCTTTTGACCTTATCCTCTCACGGTATATTGAACTAATAGGTGGATAGGGAAGCTTCCATTACCTGTGTCTGTATTGGGATTGGTTTTTAGTTGCTGCAGCTGTCAGGATGACCTTTCTGTTGAGTTAAATTAGCTTAAACCCCCTGTTTTTCAAAGACTAGCTTCCCTTCATGTATTATTTGCATGAACACAAAGGTGATTTTTGCATCTTAAATTACAATGGTTAATTTTTAACACAATTAATTTTAACAAAAGTTAGGAGAACAGGTCAGAACAAAGAAAGGACGGGTTAAAGAATATTAAATAACTTAGATGTAGCCAAGATGTCAGGATGTGATGAAATTAACTCAGCCAGAACTATCTTTGAACCATTATTAATTATATTCAAGTATTATAGGGCAGTTCTACAAGGCTGTAGAAGGGCAAATACACTACTATTTTATTTAAAGAAATGGGTGGTGAAATTAGAAAGAAAGTAAAAATGTTGAGTTGTAGACAAGTCAGTCTAAATATGGCACCAATGAAGTTATGATAGTATTTCTGTGGTTTTTAAAGCACCATTTTATGCCCAGAGGAGGCAGACCTGATTTTGCTAAGAACAAACCCCACCACAATAATTCCTGAAGACGACAACTGTGAAACATATAATGAAGACATATGTAGTATATTAGCAAAATTTTTCACATGGCCAAAATATTTTAATATTGGAAGAAAGACAATGTAGTCCAGAAGAAATTATTAAACTGTTTTGTTACTGACATAGGACAGAATCATCTTTGTAGGAGGCTGCTTCAATGTGATGCTGTCCAGTACTTTGGTTTACTAACTAGGTCAGCAAAGTAGGCAATATAATTCTTTGTTGATCACAAACAATTGCATTTAGAAGAACATTGTATAAAGCAGGGACTTTTAAGGATGGAAATTAACTTGGAGATGGTCCTAACGAAAAGAGAACCACCCAAAGTATATCAAAAGGAATTAACAGAAGACCAGTGTGAGACATATTTCTATTGCAAAATTGCAAAATTACCCTGCAGAAATGTACAGTGCAATGAAATACATAGGCAGTTGATGTCAGACCTTGTAGCAAAAATAGATAGGTTTTATGTGTGTATTTATTTACCAAAGTGTAATATATAACACATAGAAGGTAATTTTTACATTTCCCCTAGTACTTATGCAGTCAGTTCTATTTTCTGTTCTACTTGGGACACTTATTTTGAGACATAATAATGTCAGTAAAACAGGAGCTCTTAAAAAACTCCCTCCAACATCCAGACAAAACCCAACCATCAGAATGAACAGAGACTTAGAAAATACAGTCTTTGAGTAACGGTCTCCTGCAGAGAGAAAAATGGCTTCATATAGATTGGAAGTGACAAAAAAACCCAGGAATGGCCTGTTGCTGTATGCCAGTAATATTCCAAGCACTGGATTGCATGCTGAAGGTAGGAAACCTCCCAGCTTGTCCTTGAAAACAGGGTAAATCTGGTTTTGATCCTACTGCAGACTAAATTGATGAACGATGTCACTTCCTGAGTTTGTCAGTCCTGTTGTATTTTCTGTGAGCACATATTATCCATGTGTGTACAGCTGCAAAATGATAGAAAATGATATTGAAATATGACATTTTAAAATTGGAATATGCAATTTTGTCTTCCAATTCAGTTGCTGTTACAATTTACGCATATCTTTATATTAAATAAATTTTGGACTTCTCACAAAGATATTTCTAATTATCCCAAAATACCATGTATCAGCAATACTTTCGAGAGGTTTGTTGTCTGTGGAATAAGATTAATCTGAATAAGAGTTTTTCATTCAAAAAGACTACATCGCTGCCACTGGAATCGACCATCTGACTGGTTTTGTTGGTTTTTAGTCAGGCAAGGTATAATGGCCCGATTTATTCAACTTGATCATTTCTGTCTATATTTCCACTTCAACAATCCAATATTTTCTTAATTCTTTCAACAAATGAAGATTAGTACAAAGTAAGAATTGGCTATCTTTTTGTTACCTTTCAGAATATCTGTAACAGATAAATTAATAAGTGGTTGGGTGACACTAATTTTATAAACATTGAAGACTTTTCATCAGTTATGTAGATTTTAGAAGAAAAACCATAAAAAATGTCACTGATTTGGAGAAGACAAATGCAGTTTACAAAAAACCTTGTTGAACTGAGTTCTTCTGAAAATGGTGTCAAAATAGAGGAGTGAGTAACCAAATCCAAACCGTGTACTCTTAGATAATTCTCACAACTGGTCATCAGAGACACTGAGTTCATTAAAGCAAATGCTTATGGGAGGAAAAAAAAGGCAGCTGCTAATTCCAGGCATTTGCATATCTCCAGGTGCTGCAAGGAGTTGACACAGGTAGCTGACATTAAAAATTCGGTTAGACTGTTGTGTTTGTACAGGCAGAAACCACAGTGATAGAATAACCACTGATTTTTTGTTCTGATTTTGTCTAAATTTTTCTTGCTCCTTTCTGTAAATAAGAAGCACAATCGTACCCAGGCATTCTCCTTGGAAGTCCTGGGGACAGGGATAGCTGAAAAATTACCTTGTTATAGAACAATTCTAGAAATTTAGACTTAGATTTTTATTTTTATGTTAGCTTTCAAACTAACAAAGGGATAAATATTTGCTTTAGCTTTTCATTAACACTGACATAACCCCATTGTGAATGATGCAAATGTTACCAAATGCCACTGCATGAATGAATATGTTAGAATAACATAGCATTGCAAATTATATACATTGCCAGATGAAATTTGTTTTCCATTTAAACAATGCTAAAATGAACTTTTCATAGATACAAATGCAATCAAACCATGAACGTTGCAAATGTTGTCAGTGCAGAGTAAATGGCAGGAAAGCTCAAATGGAAGATGAGGTATATAATTACACTCTGAAAATTCAGTACCACAAAATTTAGATTACCAGTCTGAATCTAATTCTAAATCCCGTAATAAATAATCCATACTTTAATCATATTAGAAATAATGTTTGGAGAAAAAAATCGCTTCCCCCAAAGCTTACAACTATAACTTTCTTACATATTTTGCTTTTATAGCAACTTTGCAGGAGGAAAGATAACTAAATAAAGCCACTAAAATATTTATAAGAAACATATTGAAACTAAAAGAACATATAATATTGACTTTCAAGAATCTTGAGTTACTCTTTTATCTTTATCGCTGTAAGTAGTAAAAAAGAATCATGTATATTATTTACAGACACATTTACTCAGGTAAATGTTCTGCATTCAGAAACATTGCAGGTTCTGTTGCTGACAAAACATCATTGGTGTGTACTTAGCCTATGCAACAGATACAATTTGGGTAGAATAATACACCATATTTTATTGGGATAACAGGAAATGCTTCCCATTCTTATGGAATAAGCAGTTAGGCCATTCCTGAGGGAAATGCAGTTCCTTATGCATTATTTCACAAAACGTGAGCAAAGTATTAACCAAAGCACCTTCTGTAGTTTGGTATTTTCATGTTATCAGATAACAACATAGGATTGTGTCTTTACAGTATCCTTGACTCCTAAGTTATGATCAGTCTCAGCCCCCCATATTGTACATATGATTTTTGTAGTGACTTTACATCTTTAAAGGTTAAGTAGTATACAAGTGGAAATGCCTTTCATAGCCTGTAACACTTTGAAAAAATTATCAATAACACTTTTTCTGTGTGTCTGCACAAATTTATCACCTTACAAATACAAATTCTCCATAGTCTTCATTTCCATTTCTTTTTTAGGCTAGACCCAGCAAATTCCTTCACAAAAGGCAACTCAAGGTCACAATCCTCCAAGGATATTTTCATCAAATCAATCCTTCATAAAGCTTGAAATGTATAAAAGCCTTATTGAGCAAAAAAGAGGCAGCATCTCTTTCAACAATTACTTGGCTTCATAATGAAATTGTGCAAACTTGTCTCCTTTAACTCACTCTAACAAATTCATGCCTGCCAGAGTAGAATTTTTCTTTATTTAATTTTGCTAATTTCTCTTGAACAAATGGGGAAAGCAGACGTGGTGGAAGGCGAATGGATAGACAATGCAATAGGCAAACCCCAAAAGGCTGAGGGTAAAAAAAAATAAAATGAAATTGCCAAATAAGTGCCTATAAGTTTTGCATTAGAAGATTAAAAGAAAAAAAATAAGCTAGCAGCCTAACTCTCCAAGCCCAAAGTGAGCAGCTCACAAAAGCATTAACACAGAGGCATATGTGATACACAAAAAGTACAGTATTGCAGAGACATCAACACCAGATGTGTTTGTCTAATAGCTCAAGCAATTAAGATGTGAAGCAGAGTCTTTTAGCCTCCTTAGTGCTGCTTCCATCTTCATGTTGCTTTGCCTTAAGTTGGTTCCCTGGGGTCAATGCCCCCAGTGAAGCTGACAGCTGGGCATTTCTGGGTATGTTCTCTTTCCTCATGGCCCTAGCAGCTTATCAGAGCAATTTCCTAGTTCTCAATCTGTCCATAATTAATCATAAAAAGATGAAGTGCCCTTCCATCTTGAGTTATCAATAAATCTGGAATTAACATCTCGTGGGTGCTTATTCTTAGTCAGGGAACAAAAGCCTAAGATTGGATTGTGAATAAGTAGGTATCTTTTTTTTTGACTCTGGCCTTCTGTATTCCTACAGACCATTATTAAATTGTAATACACTATAATTGGGCTCAGTGACACACTTTCCTGGTATTACTTATTGTGTACTTTAATTTATACAACACCAATTTCAATGCTTTGCTTTTTTTTTCTGATTTTGAGATTGCAATTTCTCCCGTCCCCCTCCCTGGACCATAAAAATCAATGTTTCATAACCTGAGCAAATGCTCAGTCTAATTCTGGGTAGTAAATGGACATATGTAACAAAGCACTGGTGTGATTAGGAGGAGGTGACTGCACAGCCTTTGCACAGGTACTCAGCATCAGAGTGTGCTGGCTGTTACTCAGGCACAATGGAGATACAAGAGAAGAGAACAGTTATGGCTGCAGAGGCTCCCGAGAGGAGGATGAGTCCTCCTGTGTGCTAGGGGTTCCATCTCTACTATTCTAATTAGTTTACATCTGAGAGCAAGTTACCATGGGTGACATAAGCTATTCCTTTCTCCAGTCAAGGCTAGAAGCACTGAAAAGCACTACTCTTGAAAGCCTTTTGCTGGTTTGTAAGCAGGATATCTCTGAGAACTTGATAATCCCCCAGTCTTCATCTTTGTCTGAACAGAGACAGAATTTAGCACTTGGCAAGAATATATTGGCAGATGCTAAAGACCTTGGTGTTCCTCTTCACTCAGGAAGTCTTAGTCCTCTGGGGACAAAATGTAATTTTATTTGAACAAAGCTAAAACATTCACTTATCTCACTTTGTCCACACTATTATTTAGAAGTTTGTTTTCATGTTTATTTATTCCTAATGAGTTTTAGATTTTTCTCTAGAATCATGTTTCTGAGCCCATCTTGCCCTGCTACATGTTCCTTTGTCCTCTGACACCTTCTTTTGATGGATTGTGTATGCATTTGGAAGTCCTATCCTAAAAATTGCCTTGCATGTTGTAGTGGAAATGTCTACTTATTGTAAATTAATATTTTTTTGACATATCTCACAAACAGATTGCACAGTTTCATTAGCTATCTCTCTGTAATTCCTCTGCATATTTGAGAAATTTAATGAATTCTGTTGAAGCAGACTCCCCTGAGTGTTTCCCTTTATTTTGTAAGACTACAGTAAAGACCAGCCTTGACATCTTGTTAATCTACAAACCCCCCAGACACTTCACAGTTGCAAGAGCTGCTGATGGAGAAGTTATCTAATGTGATTATCAAGAGAGTAATATTTATTATTTTGGAAATCTTCGACAGCAACAAAGATGATATCCCCATCTGCCTCCTGAAACTTTTACGAAGGTTTCCTTCAGTCTCACTCACACATTCCTGTATAGCTTTATTAATTTGAGTGCCTGAAAAAGACATGCCTCTGCAGTTTTTTCTCACAGTAACAATGAATTTGGTAATCAGCACAGAAAACTGCTGAATGATGAAGGAAAAACTCCCATAGGTATATAAGGAGATACCATGGACCTTAATGTCATGAAAAATAAGAAAGAACATCAAATTTATTACATTCAGACTGAAAACCTATTTTGCTTATTTTTCATGAAGGCATTCCTCACCAGAGATTATTTTAAAGGATCTTTAGGTAGCAGAGATTGTATATAGCTGAGAATCAATGACCTTTTATTCACTGAAAGGGAAGATTCTATGTCCATTCACCACTTGTGATGCAGGATGGAGTCACCTGGATCACCTGAATATCTCAGGCAGCCTCATTAATCATGACTTCAGGAATTTGTCTTGATTATTTTGGACCAATATCTCAGTAATAAAAAGCAGGACAATAAAGAACATGAGATGGCATTAAATTTCAGATTTTTAAATCTTATGAATATTTTAAAATTTAAACAATTTCTCTAATGCTTAACCAAAATGTTATTGATTTTTTTTTTATCTTAACCAGAAATACATCCCAAATGTTTCTCATTGTAGAGAACAGTATTATTTAACCCCAGCTCTAGAATAAAAGAAAGAGAAATGCCTACCATGCTTTTTTCTGTTTCACTCCTGTGTTAAAGGACTATGAATAGTGAAACCCAGAAAGGGGATAAATGGAAACACTGGTATGAAGCTGTGTATCCAAAGGAGGTATTCCTGATTACCTCACTTTGACATGTGGACTACTATCTAGAAAATGTTCAAAATGCAGTGTACATTTCCTTATACCCAGGAATTCCTTATGAGTTTGGCAATAATGCAATATTAATACGAAGTGATGCCAGCTGCACTTTGCACTGTGCAGTGTTATTAAGACTTCACAATAATATTTGCACAAAAGTTAAACTAGATTTCATTTTACAGGAAGGAATAATTTATAGATGTGTGTGTGTGTGTATGCATGTCTAAGCAAAGCACAATATCGGACTTAAGTTTGTTTATTTTGCACAAATTAAAACAAAAGCAAACAAACTCGTCTTACTGGAATAGGTTTAGATTGTAGTCTGATCAGGCTAAAGAAAATTTCAGCTGAGAATATTGCACCTGTCAACTGCTTTTCATATGAGGGAATTAATCAAGCTGACTGTTCAGAGAGTTTTTGAGGATGTTCATTATTTCAGCTATTAATTTTTAAAAGCAACAAATGTTGCAAGTCAACAGCATCCATAAAAATTGATTTATTGTGCAATTTACCTCATGGTACTGGAAGGAAAGAGAAGGGTTTGCATATCTACTACTGCCCCTCTCAATTTTGTATGTCATACAGTGCATATGAGTATATAACTTCTAAAGGAAAATTATGTAGCTAAAAATAATAGAACATTTTTGCTTTGTTTTTCATCAGTGTGGATGGGTAACACTTGACTGCTTGAAAGAACTGCAGAATTCAACATTAAAGAGAATGAGAAACAAAAGAAATTGCACAGTGAAACAGTCAGAAAAGGGAATCTAAAACCAGTGAGATCTCACTGTAAGACTGAGTCATCAATATAGTTGTCTATGCTTCAGTCTCAGTGAAATCTATTAAGTGCCATTCTTTTAAAATGTATGTTTCGTGTATTTGCCTGTGTCCCACAAAAAGAAGTTTTACCTCTTTTAGGCAAACTGAGTTAGAGAGAGGGTTCTGTTAAACACCTGACAATGAAACTTCTTGCTGCAGACTCTAAGGTCTGATTGTGTTGGAGGAGAAAGATACCTCGAATTTAGAAATTTGGGCTTATCAAACACACCAATTCACAGCATCTGAAATATCTGAAATAAGGCCTTTGTGATGCTAAACAGGGTTTATAGTTGGTGCAATGCAGTTACCTGGCACAAAAGTTCTCTTGTGAGAAATTTCAGTCTCAGGTATGTAATACCTTCTATGCAGCAGTGGCTAAATTCCTGGTCCTGCTGTGATTTTTGGGAATTCAGTTAGGGCTAGGATTCAACCTGTACTTCTTTGGGTGATGTAGTACAGCCTTGACTTGAGGGCTTTGTCATTTGCATGTGGATGGTGAGAGTGACAGACAGTGAAGATCTCTGTTATTTTATACAAATTAGACTCACTTTGGGGATCTCTCTCCTCCCTGAGCAGCAGATATAACATGCTGAGTCCATGCTCCTGTTACACTGATCTCATTGGAGAGTGCTGCACTTGACCCACTTGTGCTAGGGTCCAAATGGGGAAAAAAAATAGAAAATACAAACCAACAAAACCCAACGTCCAACTGTTCCAACAGATAAATCCTAAGAGCTTTAGAGGGAAATGCAGACTTTTAGCACAACACAGACCTTCAAAACATTATACATAATTCAAAAGGGAGACATAATCTTCCTGAAGATCTTGACCATCTGGGTAGAGGACATTACACAGTTCATTAAAATGACAATACTATCAAAGAAAATGTGGATCTTCTCGGTCCTTTAAGATTCTAAAATTGTATCTGAGGATTAAAGATCTACACTGACAGGAGGAGAAGGAAAGACCCTATAATATTTTTACAGTGTTTGTCTTGATAGATTTGCTCAGGAAAATATTAACTTCCTTTAGCCTTTCATATGTGAAATATAGTTCAGCTTATGAAATGAATAACATTGCATTTGCTCTGACTGGAGAAATCTAGAGTGTAGGGACTACTATTTGTTTTACAAATCCATTTTATATTACATATCTAAATATTCCACAGATAAAGAAGAGATGAGAGATCACTCACATACATGATTTAAAAAGAAAAGACAGTGTGGGATGTTATTTCCTGGGCAGTTTTACAGGAGAGAGTCATAAAGAAAGTAAGGCTTTTATGCACACATTTCCCACGCAATATTTTTACTTCCCATTAACTTTTCATTAATAACATAAAGTCCCTAAACCCCCAGAGAGCTTAGGCTGTGTTACAAGACCTTTACAGAACCATTGATGTGTCTTAGCTTCTTCAGGCTTTCATACAACCCTTGGGTGGGCATTCAATGGCACCAAAATACACCTACAGGGGGCTTGTGGATTGAGTAATAAGTGGCCAGTCTCCTGTTGGGACGTTGCTCTTATCATTATCATCTCGATTCTCAAAAATATTCAAGCTGGTAATGATTTTGTGCTACCTACTGTGTAAGATTTCAGCTTCAGTGTAACATTTAATAAAGCATTGTCTGGGAGGTTCAGTAGGGCTTTATTGATAAGAGTTGCCTTTAGAAGACTTTGTGAGGCTGAGCAGTGGTGGCTCAACAAACACAGGAAATAATGAAATAAAAACAAATTACATGATATGCAGAGATAAATGTTCACTCCAACTAATGAAGAAAAATAATAGCAAAAGGAAAAATATTGCAGAAACAGAATGCAAACAAATAAAGCAATAGCAAAGAAGAAAGACAAATAACAAGAGCAAACTAAGAAATGAATAACAAATAATAAACCAATAACAAATAATGAAAAATAACAAACTAGACTTCAGAAGTAATCAAAGTGAGAAGGAAAGGAAAAGAGTGTATTATACAAGAAGCAGATTAGTGCTACATGCTCTTGGGATCAACAACTCAAATTCCTTGCATAGGCAAAAATGGGTGAGGGAATAGTTTTGTCAGAGCTTTGCACATCACAATACACTAATTGTTCATCAAGACAGACCTCAGAATGGCTAACATGGGGATTAGCATGCAGATTCATGGAAGGAGTGTGATATGGGAACTCACATAAGCTGCTTGTGCTTGTCTCAACATTTACTCAAAAATTAAAGGTATGGAAATAGTTCAAGAAATCCAAAGGCCTTTAGATCAGGAATATATAAAAAGTACACTTGAATGAACAAATGTATTCATTTTGTGTGCTTTGTTGGTTTCTTTACCTTTTGCTGTGAAAGTAATGACTGTTTAGCAGTGGTCAGGAAAAAAGATGAAAGAAATTTCCACTTGCAAATACCATTTCACTGAAATTGGAATTGTTTGTAGGGGTATTCACATCCAACTGATATTTTATTCTGGCAAAAACCCAAACCTGCTTTTTAACATTCTTAGAACAAGATGGTTTAATTTCTCCTTTGAAATGACTAATATTCTATTTGATTATTACATGTATCCACTGTATTTTGAGATAATTCAAAATCATATTGCAAGAATAATTTAATGAAATTTAAATGTTTTGATTGATCCAAACCAATTTCAAGTTATTCACTTCACAATTTTCTTTCTCAAAGCAATATCTCTGTCCCAACTGGAAATTAAGAAAGACTCGAAAACACAATATGCTGCATTAAATACTCATCATCTTCATGTAACTCCTATTATTGTGCAGCCTTTAACAACAGCATCTTTAGAGAATAAGCTGTTTAGGAAAAACACCTGGAAAAACATTATGTTTCTTCCACACTTTTTGACCTTGAGGATATGACAAGAGCACACAGAGAAAGGGTAATCTCAGAGGGAGGCAGGCAGGGGAGAAAGCAGCTCAAGAGCAAGACAGTGTAGCTTTCCAACTGCAAAGAAGCTGTGCATTTTGCTACTGAAGAACTACAGGAGAGGGAGAAAAATCAGCATTAGACCCATCTACCACTAACCCAGTGGCCAGGGCACTCTTGTCAGCTGTCTCAGTTCTCATGCCACTCAGAGAGCCAAAACCAGCTCTCATCTGCAAGGGGAGGCATCCTGGGCACGCCACTGGAACGGGCACTGCACGTGCGTGCCACAGCTGGTGGTCTCAAAGGGGAATTCACTATCCCCTTTGTACTCCATCAGTTTAAAAAAAACCCCTTATTTTTCACAAGCCACACTGAAACATTCCTTACCTTCTCTCCCAGCTTCCACAGCTGGAGGTCCAAGCTATCTGGCACAGGACAGCAATGTGCCCGCTTCATGCCACATATTCCTGTCCTTCAGTTATTGCTGTGAAGGAAAGGTTATCTCAGAGAGAAAGAACCTCCAACTGAGATTTCATTACACTGTTTTGTTTTTTGTGTTTGAAATGGAGTCTTGTCTTCACAAAACTTACTCTTTTAAGTCATTGGATTTTAATGACATGAAAAAGCACTGAGCCAGCTGTCACCATATTACAAATGTGACTTTGAGAGCAAAACCAATGAGAGTTTGAATCCACCAGGACTAGAGTTATTGCAGAAAAGGTCTAAGGTCTCCTTTCTACACTGCTGACTGTGGAGGCTTTATCAGGTTGTAGACAAACATTTTTAAAGCAGTGAGGAAGGCTATAATATTGAAATTATCAAGTAAATTATGTTTAGGTGACACTAACCAGCCCCAAAGAGAAACCTCTTCCTCCTTACTCTCCACCCTCACAGATGCTGGCTGCTTTCTTTTCTGCCTTAAAATGTGGCAAGCTGTTTATAGCCCTCAATAAAGCAAACCAGCCAGGAAGCTAAGGGCATACTGAGAGTGGAGCACTCTATTCACCTGGGTTGGCTGCAAATAAAGATCACCCCAAAAATGGCTCACCTGGTTTCTGCCTGACCTGAATAACACCAGATTCTGGGGAGGAACCTGACACTCACCAGAATTATCCCAGTATTTCTGCCTGAGTTCAAAACTCCATTTTTCCAAGGTTTGAACTGCTCTAGAGGGATTTGTCAATGAGAGTATTACTGTCTCAGGTGTCTTTGATCTATGCTTGAAAGCTCAAATGGCCAGGATTTCAAAACACAAAGAATTTTTCTTTGTGTTTATACCAGAACCTATAACTTCTCATTTAGAAAAACACAATAATATTTATTATCTTTACTAAACTGTCATCCACTTTCACTTGTTTTACAGAACTGGATGACAATGTGTTGAGGTCAAATGCTGGTTATGTTAACATATTTTGTGCTGAACCAGGATACTAAAAATCTGGGACACTCTTAGGTCTAACTCTTTCAATTTTGTCACCTTAATTCAAAGCTGGATTCAGCAGGGAACTCATTTTATGATAACTAGTATCATTATAACATAAACTGAAGTTGAAATAAATGTTAGTATGCAGTATTAAAAAGTAACAGTTCATGCTGGCTTGGGGTTTAGGAGTTCAGCTTGGGAACAGATATATTTTATGAATGATTAAAACATCAGAACCTTTTATCTTTCTTCACTATTGGGATTTATAATCTGTTTTACTGTAGCTTAGACTTTACACTGATACAACAGTAATGTTCACAGATACTATGATTTTTTTTCTAAATTACTTCTCTGTATATCATATTTCCGTATAATCTGATCTATAACTGTTAAACCAGCCCTAGAGAAGCCTGTGTGGTTGGCAGGAGTATCATATAATCATCCTGAAACCAAGGAGGAAAAGATAATTGAAACATATGTAACAGCTAGATCAGTAAATCAGGTCCAGTCTAGTATATACCATGTTCAAAGTAACCAGTGAATGCTGTAAGTCCTGTGTGTTTCAGAGCAGTTCCAGGGTAAGGAAGGTGTGGAGTTAAACCAGGACATAAGTCTCAGGTAACTATACTGAATTTAGTGGACTTGGACTCACAGATACAGGTCTGAGACAATTTGACTCTCGTGGTGTTTCTAACTTCAGGAACAGAGCACCAAATGTTAAAATGGCCTCTGTCTCTTTTATCTTCAGAGGACACTTATGCAATGCTGGGTAGGACTGACAGCATGCACTCCAGTTTACCCTCTCCATAGGGCCTGGAGGGTTGCCCTTAACCCTGGAGGGTTGCCCTTAACCCACTTGCATGGCCACTCTTTGGTGGGTGAACCTTCATGCTGTTTAAAGTTCATTTTGGATTTGAGTCAACAGGAAAGGAATATAAGTTCACTTTGGGTCTGAGTCAATAGGAGAAGAATCTGTCAGAGGAATCTGTCTCTCTGGATGAGAAAATGTGTTCAATGATACTCTAAATTCATATGGAATTCAGGGGTAATTCTGGACTTCAAATTCTGCCCAAACCCATCTTGTATTAAACATATTTAAATTATGTTTTGATTGTCATCTGCTTGATATTTTGAAAATATTTAACCTTTGTTTTTTTCTAAATTGAATCAGAACCAAATTACATGGGGGATTAGAGAACCATTAAAATCGGGAGAAAGTAGAATCTCTAATTAATGTGCTGCTTTACATTATTTTCCTCTTTTTTTTTTGTGGCTCTGCTTGCATTAGAACCAATTCAGTGCCTTATTCAATTAATGTCTTCATGACAGCACTCAGAAGTGAAAAGAGTTAAAAACTCACAGGGGAGCTCTAATGGTAATGTGTCCTGAGAGATATTCATTTGGCCCCAGCTGTCCATTTTATTCTAAGTGTTAAATGCTTTAATATACATAGACTATCATTTACATAGCAAGTAGCTATGCGAGATGAATTATTTATTTTGTGACAAATACCTAATACCCAATGTACTGTCAAATACAAAGAACTTCCTTATTTGACCCCCATGTGTAAATTTGCATTATAGAATTCATTATCTTAGCACATAAGTCACATTGAAGTTATGTGCAGATATCTGTCAGTGGAGCTGCAGATTATTGCAGCTTTGATTTAATGGCACTGTTTGCTGCTATGCCATACTTGTACAGCAAGAAACCTGATTTTTCAGCTTTGTGCCACAGAAGCTGCTCATATATCTAACAGCTGTACTTGTAATGTAAAAAAAAAAAAAAAAAAAAAAAAAAAAAAAAAAAAAAAATAGGTGCAGTGGAAAGCAAACTCAAATTATGATGAAAATATGAAAATCAGTAATTTGCATGTGAGAAAAATTGCCCCAGGATTTCTTATGCCTGAATGAAGACAAATCATGACTTAAATCTTACAAAATCAAGACAATAATATTAGCTCTGCTCTCCCCAGGCAGACAATCAGGTGGCCTGATCTTATGCAGCCAGCTTCAAGTTTACATTCCAAAAACGTTAGCTCAAATAGGAAATTGTATCATATCTGATTTGCTATTCTTATACTGCATACCACTCTGTTAATTCTCACATTAATCTTTGATTCTCTCTCACTGGAATCCAAATCCTTAGTCACTTTTTATTCTAACCATTTAGATGCCCATATTGCACTAATGATCATAGAATGTCACAGAGTAGTTAGACCTATCTAAGGGCAAATATTTTACTACTCACCTTAGTAAGTCCCTGCCAAATTTGATGTTTGTTATCATATCCGTATGACAGTTATCAGGATAGTCCTCAGTGTTTGGTGTAGTTGAGATAAAAGAAAGTATGAGTTCAGAAATGTATACTCTCTGAAATTGTATGGGTATACTTCAAAAGAGTCTGAGGTATGACTTAATCCGTGTGCAGATCACACAAAATTGAGATGTTTATTTTCATAATTTGCAACCATAAAACAAGGTTAAAGGTTTCACAGAAACAGTCCATCTTACACTCTTTTGTATTCTTAGCCTTTTTTTTTTTTTTTTTTTTTGACATTTGACATAAGTTGTGGAAAGAAAGAGTAAATAAAATGTTTCTAAAACTTGAAAGAGATTTTGCCTGAGATGAAGTCAGAACGGGAAGGTCAGGTCAATTTTTATTGAATCAGTCCAGTTTCCCATCTTCTACTGAGATGCAATTTCTGAAGCTGGTGCCTTCAAGGCTGACTCATTTTAGCAGTTCTGCAGAGAGGGAGTTGAGAGTACCCGAGAATTTTCATTCTGTAGGTTGGGAAGTTGGTACAGTCACAGACTGAACTCAGCCAGAAGGAGTTTATGCCTGCTAAGTGAACTGAAAATTAGTGTTGACCCTGAAAAAGCTCTTCTATAGCTAAAGAATTTGTTTATCTGCACTTTGGCACTGCTTGGATCATGAAAACCTTTGAAACACAATAGGCCAATTAGAGACCTGGTGTGAATGGGCTCCATGCCACTGAAACCAGCAGACTTTCGCCCACTCACACCAGGTTTGAATTTGGCACATTGCCTTTGTCAATGGCAAAACAATGTTTTCAACAAATTTCCTGGCAGAAGCTATGCTGCATGGAAAATGCATTCATTTAATATGTTTATTTGCATAACAGATCTGAGCTTCGGCGGAGTTTATTATTCATTATGAAACTTCATTCCCCTCCCAGCCAGCAATGAGTTGCATGTCAGAAAGGGTAGTCAGAGACATTCAGGAATCAAGAAACCTTCTTCTGCTCGGTTTTGTTTCTTTCTTTTTTTTTTTTTTTTTTTTAATTGCAATCTTCTCCCTGCTTCTTTCCCCACAATGAAACAACTTGAATGCTGGGCAAAAACCTTCAAAAATAAAAGTTCAGGAACAGATAAATATGAAGTCCTATTCAGACACCTGACTGGTTTTAAGTAGTGTTATATGCTCTCTGTCTCTCCAGCTGATGCTATGTTTGATTCTGAAACACTCTGAAAGATATTAATGGGACCTCATCTTTTAAAAGGTAGAGATCTAAATATGGATTTATGTGGTTAACTTCAGACTTTTATTTTCAAAACTCTTGCTGTAGATTATCAGAAAGACTCATAATTCAACTGCAATATTCCAGAAGAAAGCTTCCATCTGCTGTAGGAGACGGAAGATTCCTTCTGTTGTGAGGAAATTTAATATCCTTTACTACCCTATATAAAATTCTGGGTATTTGGTACCATGGTGTTGAATGGTGAAGCTTGAACTGTCAAATAACATATATGGACAGATTTCTGAAAGCCCTTAAGGTTAGTGCTGTAGCCTTTGCTTCAGGTATGATACAGGGAACTTGAATGATTTAAATGTGTAAAGAAAGAGTTTCATAGTGTTATGTATCCATTTTATCTTGTATTCATATGAATAATTAAAGTTACAATGCAATAAAATTTTTCAGTTATTATATTGACCGCTCTTGGATGGTCCCTTAACTTAAGGGACATAAGAGAAAAGAAGGTATTTTTGAGAGCTAGAGGCTGACTGCTTAAAGTAGACAATATATCCCACTGGTGTCTTGCCCTTAGAGGGCAGAAATGTCCATGACTAGTGTCTCCCTTTCCTACTCCAACTTTTTGGAACTGCTTATATGAAGAAGGTTTTATAAAAGTAGCATATGAGCAGGACAGTACAAATAGGAGTTTTCAGGGAGAAGTTTGAGAAATGTAGGTTAACTGGAGTTAACATGCAGGTGAGTGTGACAGTGCATGAATTATAAACAGAAAGTCAGACTCCTAATCTTTCACCTGCAGTTGCAAGGGCTGCCCGAGAATGTCTCAAAAAATACCCTTCATTGAGAAACTGTGTGAATGCTGCTGTTAAGAGTCACAGGGGTATTCCTGTAGGTGTACTGAAAGTTTTCATCTCAGGAATTATCTAAGATTTGTGCAGGAGAATGTAGTTAAGGTAGGAAACACCCATGACTTCGAAGATATATAGGGGCATTCTCTTTGCAGAGTCCTCCAATAAAACAGAAACTTTTGGCTAACAGAAAGTATGTTTGCCAATCCTAATAAAAGAAAATGGCTTTGCTGAAAGGGATTTCAGTGAGTTTCACCTCTGAACAGCACCTGCTGAGATCAAGAACAAAATCACTCTTCCAGGAATGACTGAGGATCTAAATTCAAATGGCCTGATCTGCCTTCCTTGCTTTCTGTTGCAGAGGAAGGTCTGTAAATGGGAAATATAAACATTATGTGCTCACTTGCTAACCTCAAACACTCTGGTCTATCCAGCAGCTGGCCTTGTACCTCTGCTCTCTCATCCAAGATGCTGCTGTGTAGATACAGTTCAGCTGTTGTTACTTAGCTTGCACACATATTCACAGCCACAAGCACTGTGGATCCTCCCAGCAGCTGGCTTTACGCTCCAAATTCAAACCCTAGCTGTAAACTGGATCCCTTGGTGTCCTGGCTGTTTCATGAACAGACTCACACAGACTAAAGAGCTTTCTGCCTGGGTCCTGACCTGTGGCCTTACCAGTAGTCAACTGCCAGACCTTACATCCTCCACAGGTGCTGAATTAGACTTCCTGGTCCCTTCAGTAGCAAGTTCTCAGACTCTTTAGTCTCTCCAATATCTCACCCAGACTTAGAGCTGCTCTACTCTCTGGCTACCAAGCTTCTACCCTACTCACCAGCTAGTTCAGCTTTATCCTTTCTTGTGATGGCACATCAACATATGATTTAGTCAAGGTGCTAGAGAAAGAGAGACCCTGTGGTCTCTCCAGTTTCTGACGTTGTGAGCACATGGTGTTTGTGACCTGGTCACTGATTCCTGGCTCTTAGACATCCACACACACACACATGGTCACAGAATAAAGAGTACCCCCATTCATGAAAATATTTAGAAATGCAGTTTCCTGAGAAGACAGGACAGATGTCAGATCAGATGCAGGGCATGGCCAGACTTGAGTACTACCAGCAGACTGTTTAAGTGCTTGTTTCTCTGGTTTAACACCTTATTTCTCTATCTATCATCTATTCCACCTATCAACACTTACACATAAACACATTTAAGTAGGTGTTATCTGTGGTTAAATAAACAGTTTTCTTGTAAGATGTTTTTTGGTGGAAGGTCCTGACTGTCTTGTGGTAGTTCATGAGGTATACAAATAGCTGTAAGTGTCTGCTTTGACTGACTGCCATGAAAGCCAGGGTATATCAAAGTGGTGCAAGGAGAATCTGGCTCTCTTTGTGATCCAGACAGCATTCTTCTACTGTTTTGAAAGAACAGCAGAAGTTGGAGAATAGCACAGTTCTGAAAGAAAGCAGAAGGGAAGGCTGTGGAGGGAAACTGAATCCAATTTTATGTCTGGTAGTTAGAAAAAGCAGCACAGAACTGTCCATTTTCCAACAGCTTGGGAACAGAGTACCTGACAGTGTCACCTGCTTGTTTGCTTGTGCTTCTTTTAACATACACTGGAGTTTGAAAAAAGTGCCATGATATATTACAGAGAAAGGTTCAAAGAGCATGTGAACTGAAGTAGAGAGGGTGGATGAGGCAGAATAATTACAAAGGAAGACCATAAGATGGCAAGTCTGTCCCTGAGGTCAGGATATCTGACAATGATCTTCATTTAACATTCCTTTCCATCAAAGACCTGTAGTAGAACCATTTGCTGCGATAGTGACTGTGCAGTGTGGAATGAGCTTCATGTCCTCTAAATTATATGTTAACACTTACAATTTCATCAAAATACACATTGTTTATAGTTCTATGTGGATAAATGCAGGAACAAACATTCTTTTTTATGGCTTTAGAAGATAGCTTGTTTTGAAGCAAAAAATATTTTTCTAAGCCCTGTCTCAGGGCAGTTATTGAGACCATGAATTTTATTTCCCAAAGCTGCATATGTAGATTGTTAAATTCATGTTGTTTCATATCCATCGTATTCACCAAAGACCCAGGATTGCAAATGTAAGCTTCAAGTAACACTTTACCTGGTTTTACAGGTGACCACTTTGGTACACACTGACAAATAACTGTCATCATGGAACCCAGGGGTAAAAGATAAAAATCTCTGTGTGCAATTAAATTGTATGAGTAAATGAAATCCATTCCTGAATGAAAGCTTTAGGTCTATTTCTAGACCTAAAGATTAGGAATGGGTTTTCATTTGTCTAGGAGGGCTTTTGGTGTTGGGCTTGGAATGTTATGTCTTGCTTAATGTATAGTTGGTGGGACTTTTTTTTCAGGGTATAAACAACAGAAGGATAATTTCTGAAAATTAGGTAATATTAATCAGAGTTGGTGTGAGTTGTTACATGTGGACCCTAAATTCAATCAAGAATGAACAAATTCCTTTTCTGGTAAGCATGGGACAATAAAAGTAACAATTTACTTGCTAGGCAATATATTTCATCAGTGGATTTACCATTTAATTAAAAATTTTCTTTTGTCTAACTTTAGTGTATCATTGCAAGTTTCTCCTATATTTCCCAAGTTATAATCTTAATGGATCTACTAAGATATGATAGAGTAGGTAATAAATTGAGTATGCAATCATTTCATCTCAGTTGTTCTAAGTCTAGAACAGTAACTCAGAGACAGGCTCTCTAATGTGGTACGATATTGAGAATAGGCAGCAGTGATAGATGTGGACTTGGAATCCCTCCTGTATTGTGCTTTCATCCTTCCTAATTCAATTCCTGTGTCACTGGACTTCATTCAGGGGTATTGATCCTTTTCATGTCCAGTTTTACTGTGATTTCCTACTAGATTTTCACTTTACTGCCCATAACTTGTCTGAAATGAGGATCCACATTGAATGTGCATTATCCATTTCTGTTTTACTAGAGTAATCCCTCAGGTTTTACCATGAATTTATGTTCCATTGGGCCACTTCCTTGCACATACCAACATTCTTCTCAGTCTATATTCTTTATATTGAGTCTCACATATCAGCAACACATACGTTAGCAGCATATTTTCTTTTCCTGATGTCAAATTATTAAATGACTGCTCTATCATCAAACTGTCTGCTCAGGTCTTTGAGAAAAGTAGCTTCATGGGCTAATGATTTATTGAAGATCACATGATAATTCTCTGCTATGTTAGCAGTCTTTGTTGCAGCAGGGTCATGATGCTCAGCCCAGGGTCGGGGTGAAAACGTGGTGCTTGCATGCATTTTTTACTGACTTCAAAAAAGGATCAATTTAAAGTTCCTTTCATGAGAGAACATTCATTCCCTCCTCTGGTCTCCAGTCATTCACCATGGAGCTTACTGCAAAACTTGTCTTTTGGGAGCTAGAATGTTATTTAAAAGAAAACAGTGTTGAGTAGAATTATTATCCATGTTGAGTCTGCCAGGTCCTGACTTGCTTGAGATGTGATCACAGTTGTAGAAAGGTGCCACTGCTATTTGAATTGTTTAGACAACCTTGCTTTATTACACTTTAAAGCTTGTGTCTATGCTATACAAAGATGTAGACAGATGCTCTATTAAATGGTGTTTAAATCAAAAGGGAAAATGAAGAAATAATTAAGCTGTAATTTTTTTCTGGGTAATTTTTTGAAGTTCTAATAATGAACTGAAAATTAAGATTTCTCTGCCTTTCTGTAAAGAGTAATGTCAACATGGTCCAAAAATACTTAATGATAAAGAGAAAAAAAATTTAATAAAGAAAATATTTTTTTATTTCTTAACTAATTTTCATATTTCAAGATTCCTATACCTATCAGAGTGAACAAACAACCAGAGATTAGATTTTTAGAAGTATGCAAGGCAGTATTCATAAATTCATGTTATTTTCATATTAGGTACACAAATTAAAAAATTGGGAATATATCAAATTGAAAACTGCTCCTGTATAAACACTTAGACATGAATATAATGATATTCACACTGTGAGTTGTATCAATGAAGTTATCACACCTGTAATCCAATAGACTGAAACTGGCATTAAAACTCTGAGGAAATAAATGTAGTGTGATGCAGGAAGATAAAGGGTTGGACAGAGATGGAGAGAAAGAAGGAGTTCTGGGCATCAGAACTTACAACAAACATGAGTTTAGTAGTTTATAGTGTGATTTAAATCCTTTTCTTTCCCTCTTCTTTGAAATTTGATTTGCTAAATATCTGTTGCCAGCCTGTAGTTGTTCCTACAATGTATTGTATCACAGTTCTTTTGGGAGGAATGCTGGATGCTGCAAAATAGTATTCATTTGGCTGCTTAGTTTTCAATTAAATGGTGCAATATGAACTGTAGGGGGATGGTCTAGATGAACCAATGTTGTTTCAAACAAAAACGTTTGCCATTCTGAACACAGCATATAAGCCAGATGCTGTGAATAAATGTTCTGTTTTTATGGCTAGTTAAATCAGCACTTGTACTTCTGTAAAAAATTACTGTAAAGGAAATTGTATATATGGGAGACTTACTCTAAACAGTATTTTGGGAAAATGTAACACAGACACATAAAGGCATGCTTAGTTTAACTTCTTTACAAAGATAAAAACAAGATAATGTATTTTATAAACAACTGAGTAGGAAGACTACAAGGAATTTTTAAAAAAATGCTTGGGAAACAAAGAATTATCCACTGTAATCAATCCATCAGGCTTCAGTTATGACTCTCAAAGGACATGTTAGTCAGAGCAAGACCTCCTTAACAGCCTCAAATAAATTCAGTCATAAATTCCCAGAAATGTTGACCGTGCACTCTAAATGTACCCCTTGCATGAAATTATTCCCTTTTTCTTCTAGATAATTCAGTGACTATAATGCTCTGGGTAAATATGTCTATCTATAATTCTGGAAAAAAAAATAAAAAAATCAAACACATAAGTGATTATAACGGTGCCAAAACTTAGCATGTTTGCAAAGTTTCTTCTTACTTGTCCTTAAAAACTAGCAGAGTGCAATGATGGATTACAATGGAATAAACTTGAAAAATAGTTCACAGTGCAATCCAGTTTTGAGTGTAGAAAGGCAGCCTGAATACACTGTATACCACAAATTTTAATTTTAGAGTTTGTGTTCTCTGTAGAGTATCTACAACACATAAGCATTATGGAGCTAGACCAGAACATGACCGACCCCAGCGGGAAAGGATTGTATCAGGCATGTGCCTAAGGGCTTTCTAAAAGCAGCCCTGATTTTTCTGCAGCCACCTCTCCCTGCCATACCTCTCACATACATTGAATCGTTCACATTAGTTAAAAGCAAGAGATAACATCACCTGGAGTATCTACATCTCATCTCAGCAGGTGTGACCACGAAGCTCGAAGTGAAAGAAGCTTTCATGTGATCTGGCAACAGATGTCTGCTGTCTACAGCCATTCATACGTAGGGCCTTGTTAAGCCTTTCTATTCAAGTAAGTTTGCTGAAAGACTCTCTGGACCAAAATTAGTTACCTCTGCACAGTCCTGCATTCCTCTGTGCTAATTCACAATTAGATTCACTATGTTTAGCTTTATGCAGTGGAGATTGAAGACCACTTGGTGCAGACCATGGAAAACATTTCCATATCCTGGAAAGTTGTTTGACTTCATCTTGGGTACCAAAGCCTGACAATGTTGTCTATACCACTGACAGCCTTGAGGTCCATGAGCACATAAAGGCCTTGGCTACTCAGTAGGGAATCTGGATAAGCACATCCCTGTCATTTAGCTCAGCTCTCTAAACAGTCCCAAAACAGACCTCAATTCAGTGTAAAGTAAATATGTAGGGTAAAACTGAAATTTTCAGATTATAATTCCTAAAAATAAAAAGTTATATCAATATTCTGCTAGACTCTCCTTTCTGCCTTTATAATGACATAAAAACCCCTTAGAGTAATACACTGATGTAATTTTTGATATGTAATGGTTGTGATGGATCAGATTGCACTACATCAGTAAAAATTATCCTCCCAAAGCACTTTTTAAATTATTGTGAAGCCTTGACACAGTGCAACTTAATCTCTTAAATGAAGGCCTCCCTTCCCACACCGTCTGTTAATAGCAAAAAGAAAGAAACAAGAACTGTCTGATAACATTTGGAGAGAAATTTTGACAAGAATATCTCTCCAGTACATGTGAAATACAGATGCAGCTCACCTCTCCAAATCACAGCTTTCCCATAAGTTTGGGAGAAGCAGACTTTACTGTTTGTTTGCTCATCATCCTGTGACAAAGTCCACAACAGGCGAATTTGCATCCCAGTTGGTGTCAGAATAATTCTGTCTCCATAGACTTAGCAGTGAAGATGGGATTTTTTTTTTTTTTTTGCAACTTCTTTTTGCGAATGAAAAAGGAAAAATGTTAAAATTTACTTTCAGATATAACAGCAAAATAAGAAAAAAATAGGGGTAAGAGAAATAGCTCTTCCTCCCTTTTGCTGTTATGTCAGGGAAATACACTTTAATCTTTATTGCGTTCCTGTGCTTTATTACATCCAATTTGCTTTCTTATCATAGGGAAAAGTTTTTGTCATTTTCCTATTGTTGAGATATGATTCCTTTAATTATCTGAGACTTCAACTTGCCAGCTTGTAACTGATCTCCTCCCAGGGGTTTCCCATGATGTGTGGTGAAGGTGCTTCCTTGATCCAGCAAGCCCTGGGAGTTGTCATCTCCTCCACTGCATATGAAATGTTCCTCCTGCTGAAGTGAAGCCCATACTTGGACAATTATTGAGTTAGAAGTGCTCATCTCCAGGATTTCATCCAGGGCCTTAGCCATATTTATTATACAGGCTTGGATCTTGGCTCTTTTATGCTTTATTGTTGTCTACATGGATGCTCCTTTTGCTTTCCTGGTGCATTAGGTTTTGAAAGGCATTTCAGCCACCCACAGATTAATATAGAAACTCATATATTAGTTTGCTACCTCATGTTGTAAAGATGTCATCAGCTCACAAAGGGCTCCCAAAAAAGCTTTACTGGCTTACTGAACTAATAAAGAATCTATGATGAGCATAAAATACTACTGGATTCTTTATCTCCCAGACAAAATTATTTTTTAGTCACTGTGACTGTTTATTTCCTGTGTACCACACTTCTGGCCAAGAAAGCTATAGCTGAATCCTGGGCAGTTCTGACCTCATGCATGGTGGAGTCAGAACTTCATAAACCTCAGAAAAAACTTTCTGAGTCTAATTTCTCTCTTGCTGTAAATAGGATGGTGCAGATGCCTAACAAGGGTAACAGTTTTTCCTTTCTTGACTTTGATGTTAGCCACGAAGGATGTGAAACTTTATTTTCTGATCTAATAGATGCATTATTCTGAGCTGAAAAACACATCCCTGACTTGGTCTGCACTTAATTTTTTACTTGGCTAGATACAGGTTATTTTGCATATCAGAAAGTTGTTGTTTAGGTCTGCATTATTTTTCACTATTCAATTAACCAGTGGCATTTAACATTCCTGGACATTACACGCTCACTGTCTATAATTTAAATGGCTGTTTAACTATTTAAAAAATCCTATAATTTATGGGACACACTGATACCAGAATAATTTTGTGCCCTTTCCTAGGTCTTTCAGCCAATCTTGAAATTTTAATCTCAAATTGAACCCAGATTTGAAAGGCTAATAAGAAAGTATTAGTTCAGATGACTGATCCTTATAACTTTGGTTTCTGTTGCTTTAGGAAAAGTTAGATCCCAGCAGTAACAGCATCACCTTTTTCAAGATCTTCTTTTTATAAATAAATTACATATTTAAATGTTTTCTCCATAATCTGGGATTCTTGGCAGTTGGAAAAGCTTCTTTCATAGGTCAAAATTTTCTTATTCATTGGGCACTTTGTACTGGGTCTGTCTGGTTTGGAGTTAGCCTTCTTCATAGGAACCTGTATGGACCTGTGTCTAAAATGGTTCTGATAGCATATCTGTTTTTTGGCTACTGCTGAGCAGTAATTTTGCAGCATAGAGGCTTTCTCTATTTATCCCTTTAGCTGCCAAGGAGTAGGCTGAGGTGCATAAGAATTTGAGAGGGGGCACAGCCAGGATGGCTGACCTAAATTCATTAAAGGAATATTGTGTGCCATATAACATTGTGCTCAACAGTGAAGTGGAGGAGATAGATTTTCCCAAAATTGTGCTTGCTTTGAGACTGGCTGGGAATGCTGCTGGGAGTTGGTGAGTGACTGCCTTTACATCCCATGCTTGTTTTTCACCTCTCCTTCCTTTAGTTATGAAACTGTTTGTATCTTGACCCAATGCTTTTACCATTCTGGTGTGAGTGTGGAATGGCTGATCATCTCTCTTGGTGCTTAGCTGCTGACTGGGGTCAACCCACATCCTTACATAGACCTATTTTAGCTGACTTGGTAGAGCTTATGAACTTCCTAATATTAAGGAAAAAAAAAAAAAATCAGTGATGAGCTGAATTCTGAAAATTGCAGAGGAGTTGAATGTATTTCATCAGAGTGCAGATGAAGTGTTGAGGACATCCCCGGCCTTGATTGTCTTAACTGTTAGTGTAGCACCTGGGATTATTTTGAACCCAGACCAAATAGCAGCTGCAAACAATCTCAAGGCAGAGTTCAGGAACGGCATTAAAAGATGTGCTATTCCTGCAACTGGCCTTCAGACCTTGTGTTAGGCTGAATATGGAGGTTTAGTAGTGGGGTGCTGGCACATTCTTTGCTGGTGAATCTCAGTGTCAAAACCAGTCTAGGAATCCTTAATTTACTGATGTATGTATCCCCATTGAGTCCAGCTTTCCTTCAACATGAACTCAATAACTGAAATATTTGCAGGAACTGCAATTAGTGGGGAGAATACCAGGTTACGATGCAAAGCTTATTTAAATAAATTAAAGAGTCTCATTCAGACTAGGACTTAAATGTAGAATCCCCATATTTGAGGCACGGTGTGCTTATTGAATTATTTCAAAGTGCTTCTTCCCCCAGCTCGAATTTTTGATTAAAAAAAAATCTTATTGAAGTCAAATGTAAATACATTTGTTTAATTCAATTGTTCATAAACAGAGCTTATTTTCTAAAGAACATATAACTATAACATCTACTCTCTTGACTGGAAGAAAAAAGGATGTTTTTTCCTCAGTATCAAAATCTGATAGTGTAGATAGATACACTTGTGCTTTTTAGGCATGTACCGTCCATAATTCATCTTTCTTTGATGAAACAAATCACCCTTCAGAAGATACTATTTTTCCCTTCAGTTATAAAGGTTGTTTAGATGTTTAGTATATGTAGAAATCTACACTGTAGATGTCTAAAAAGCTAAGATGAATCCCTCAGTACAGGTTAATTCATTTTTTACTATGCAATTTAAAAATAATCAGGTTGTGAAAACCTGACTGTGTAAAACCTGATTATTATACCCACATAAACTCAGCCTGCTAGATACAGGCAATTTTACAAAATGTTCTTGGGCTGTGAATTCATAATTTCAAAAATATGTTGTGTTGACAGGCAGAAGAACTGGGCTCCTAATTCTCTTTGCAGAACAAGCTTAGTGAAGATACTCCAAGAAAGATTTTTTTTCTGGATCCATACATGTTACTACTAGGGATAATAAAATGCTAATAATTTTTGTAATAAATGAGAATATCACACAGGATGCAGAACAAGACTGACTCATTTATTACAAAAGCCACAAGGCCTGTAGAAGGTAACACCTCCAAATTTCTAACAACAGAGTTGCATTGGCAATGGCAATCTCCACTGGAAAGGCCTTATATATTTTTATTGATCCCAGCAGTCCACAAAGTAATTTGAAGGTATGATATTCAGTTAAAGAGGATTGGTGCAGTTCTCCTAGACAGATTGCAACCAGTAAGGAGGTGTCAGGGGATCTGGTATAGAAAAAGATGTTCTAACAAGTAGCCCAGTATAGAAGAGCTATTGAATTACTGGCTTACCATAGCCTGAATTTGGAGGTTATACTACAATGTCTCTACCAACTTCAAAAACTTAAAATAAATATTGAGGCAACTTCTCCACAGATTACAGTCTCAAAGAAACCAATTTTTTAAATGAAGGTTGTGACCACTGAAGGTTTTACAAATTTCAGTATGTTCAGCTCAAACTTTTCCAATCAATGGAGCATTTTTCTTGCGCACTGTCAAGCTTCTACTGTAATTACAGTCCCCATTACAGTTCTAGTGCTTTTTGCATGCCTGTAAAATCAGACTCTTCCAATACTACCTACTTCTGATTTCATAAACATTCATCATACCTTTCTTTGTGGTTAGCTATCCCTGAGGACTTTTAAGGCTTGTGATGTTCAGTGCACCTGCCCAGTGGCGCAGCTCAGTGGCACTGAAGTTTATTGACATTTCTTTTTGCTCTTATGCAGCCCTGCTCTGTAACATTTACTCTGTCAATTACATTCATTTTGGTATTCATAGTCAATTCTATCTCTGTGTGACTTTAATTGTATTTCACTAAATTAAAGAGGCATTATAAAGTTGTTACCCTTTGATTTTGTAGCTTTAATTTCATTTTTCTTTAATCTTTGGAGCACACTAGATTATCAATTAGCATAATAAAACAGTCACTGTGGAATTTAATAACAGTACTGGATATTCTGTGAAGTGAAGCAGCCCATTTAATGTTCATAGCATGATGGCAGCATGTGCACCAAGTAAAAAAGTAGCCAAAATTCTACTCCACGCTTCTACTGTATCTCCATACATGAATGAGGGATTTTGAGGTTATTTTCAGGAGTTGTTTCCAATGATTGTGGACTTCTTTTGAATGTTTTGTATATTCTGAAGTTGTAAGGAATTTGCAAGATCTTAATTATTCAAACCTTTTTTCATTATAGAAGATTCAGTCTCTCTTATTGGTAGGCAGAATGAATTCAATTGATATTTTAGCACTGTCTTAGAGGGCTCCTTCGAAAGCAACAATCTCTGCCCACATTTTGTGTCTTAGAGCTTCCTTCTTTCTAGTGGTCAAGACCTCCTAGCCTGTTTGCAGTACTTGCCCTGGAGAGACCAAGGAACTTTATGTTTTTCCTGTAGGTGAGTTTGGCTTCTGTGTTACTTCTCCTAAATTATTTGCTTTCTGTAGGGAAGCCAGTATTACTGGTGCATGCTATGCATTCACTGAGCATGTAGAGGAAAAGTAGGGACAAAACTACCTCTTTCTTCTGTCTCAGTCTGAATGTTCAGGCAATAGAGAGGCCAGATATTTTAAGTGCCAGGATTCTAAGCATCTACATTTTAAATAACTTAATGAAGATTAGATGTTTGTAGTAGGTTTAGCCTCCGGAGTTATATGAAAGCCAAGAGGAAGGGAGAAGTTCCTAGAGTTATGGGTCCCTTTGTAGTACTCCAAAACTTTCTTGTATTCATTGATTTTACTGAAAATTCAGAAACTTATCAAGCCAGATAAAATACACTCTTCAAAATATCTTTTAGGAGCAGCAGAGAACATGATGAGATGCCAATAACTATCCGTGCATTCTTTTAAATAACAAAAAATATCAGTGTGGTCAAATACATATGAATGTCTAGTCATTGGAATTACCTAATGATTTCTGAAGAAGTTAATGAAGAAGTGGGAGGGAAGGATGCAAAGAAGGGTGGAAAAATATAAAGAAAAGGAGAAATGTGAAAGGAAGACCAACAAATGAGCAATAAGTCTACATATTCACCAAACCAGTGGTAGTCCAGCTGTGATTTTGATAAAGAATAAAAGTTCATTATTGCAAGGGTATAGTATTTCCTGAGTCACTGTTAAGTATTTCTCATAGAATTTAGCACCAAACTTTCTAAGAAGCTTTTGAACAAAACAAAAAAAAAAAAAAAATCAATCTCTTTTATTTGTTATATATTTTTTATAATGTGGCTGAATTCAGGAATACTGCATTGCCTTACTCTTGCCTTTTCTTCTGTTTGTTACCATATTCTGTCTACAACAGATTTTTTTGGAAAGAGAAAAGCCATTGGTGAGCTGAGAACCCCAGAAGTTACCCCCACCACCACCAGTCCTGCTGGCCCATTTTCCTGATTCTGAGTGAGTCACTGACAAGGAGTGGTGACACTGGCCAGTACCACTGTGACACAGACTTCAGGGTCAGCAAAGCTGCACTTCCCTCCACCAGGTTTCACCCTCTATAAAAAGCATAGGGCTGCCAGACAGAATGGAGTCTATTTAACATGTGTGAAGGTGGAGAGAGATGTGAATGAGACCTCCTCTTCTGCAATATTTCTGCTAAAACATGTCAGTTGTTTCCCCTCCTCTGTTAACACCAAAGCTGATCTTAAACATGCTGCATTCCAGACATCATGTGCTTTCTATTTGTATTCATTGCAGATGACACTAAAACTACTGCAAATAATTCAGGTAATTGACAAACCACAGGGGCACTTACCCTGTTCATTGGCCTATTTTAGGCTGGCTCATCATCACCATTCTAATTGATGACAGGTCTCTAGTTTTTCACTTGCCAGCCTGTAAGACAAGGAATAATAATAAAGTATTCTGGCAGTGGGAATGTTGGAACAGTTTCCAGCCTTTTGAAACCAATGAGCTCCTCCGCCCCCAGCCCTGCTGCTAATGCACAAGTGATGTGGTTGGGAACTCTTTCACTCTCTTTTCTCCATTGACTCAGCCCTTGCAATTATCCACATCTAATGAGACCATGGATTTTTAATGTAACGCAACAGGTTGTTATTAAAAAGTAATGCCATCAAAGTAGCTGACATCTTTATGAAATAAAAATATAATGTTAATAATATATAAATAATGTAACATAATATCTCACTTATAATAAAGAACATTTCAGAAACTGAGATTGGTTTTATTTACTGTTTACCACTGCCCTGTTCCCTAGATACTCAGCATTAGTATTAGTAGGAGAATATACATCTGTGTTCTCCACTGTGCTTTTTTTCTTCACAGACTTACCATAGAAGCCTTTTCCTGGCCCAGATTATTTCACTATCTGACTGGAACACAGCTAACAGAGATCACTATACAGAATACAGAGGCAGAAAAGACACAGGGCTGCAGGAAACAGAGGAATCTTGGACCCATTAATCAATAGTTTGTCAAATCCACTTTCCTAGTCCATGGAGAAAAGTAACTTCCTCCATCCTAAAAAACCTTTCAAATAGTGCAGCTGCAAATACCTCCCTATTGCTTCCTACTGATTATGGAGGGAATTATGACAGTACCCTCAGCATTGTCCATCTGATGTTAGCTGAGATGCAGCTCACTTGCAGTGCTCTTGTTTTAAGTGCTTCCTTTTGACTTACCCATCCACCTTGGCACAGGGACTGCAAAGTGACATGGGGTAGTAGGCTTCTCTGCTGCAGTAAGCTTTGCTCTAACTATCACTTTTTGTCCTGTTTTGTCATACAAGGACTTTTTAGCCAAATTAATGAGGAAGAGAAAAACGGCTCAATACTGTCTTTTGGAAGAGTCCCCATACTTTTCCTTGGAAAAAAGGCTATTCCTTGGTCAGGAGACCTGAACTGGAAATCTCACAAACTTCTTTTTCTTGTTGGATTCAATGTTGCTGTGGCATTTCAACCAGCTTGGGTGGTGGCAGGGGTCAAGTGATTCAGTTCTGATATTGCTTTTGTCCCACCAGAGAAGTTCAGTAATTAATAAGTTAATAATACTTAGGGCCATTATTCTACTTTCAGAGATAGATGCCAGATTTTATAAAGCAAGAATTGAGTTTCTGAACAGAAACATTCTTTTCAGTCTGATTTACCAAAATGTTAGAAAGTAACTCTGCCCCCCCTCCACTTTTGCTTCTGTGACTTTGTTACAGAGAGCTGAATTTATGTTTCAGAATTGTAGCCTGAAGACCACACATGTGGCAAAGAAATCCTCTGCGCCGTTTGGCTCTGTGCCTGTCAGGGATAATTGGTGATGGAACTGGAAAAGAGTAAGTGTTGGTTTTACTTAGCACTTTCCTAAATAAGGCCTGGAAGGAGAAAAGTACCTGTGAAGGAGGAGAGCATAGAAGGGAATGTTATTTTATTCATTAAAAATCAGTGTCTGGAGTTTAAACATGTCGACAGGCTGAAGCTCTGTTCTGAGAGACGCTGAGTGCCCTTGAACCTCTTTGATGTTAGTGGTAACTCAGTGCTCCTGGGATTGAACCCTGAGGATTCTCTTGAAGAAAACTCATAAAGAAGAAGGATGCTCTTGGATTTTGAGCTGAACTCTATTTCCACCCCTCTCTTTCTGTCTCCTAGATCTAGATCTATCTAGATGTGTGTGGTTAAGTAATTTGAATTAAAGATATGCATACTAGAAGATTCAGTGTGCAGTTCAGCGTGGTGTCTTTTCAGGGAAAATGCATGAAAGGAAATGGCTCATTTCACAGAGACATGCCCTTGTTATTCCATCAGACAACAAGGGAGGCAATGCTTGTGTAATCCAAGCTGTTTGTTATGTATGCCAGTCTTGACACATTTTCCTGAATTTGGCAGACCATTCCTGTAAATAAAAGAACTTCTGGAAGTAAAAGAAAGGTGGAATTCAATCCCTGAGGGATTAATGACCTAGTTACTTTTGAAAATATGAGGTATCTGCAGAGAGATTTCTCAAATTATTCCTTGCAGCAATTCCCACACACCATGGTAAGGAAATTCATAAATACTTTACTGATTGCCTTAGTTTTTTATCATTATGCAATTTTTTGTGACTAAGTTGCAAAATATAGACTCCTCTGGTCCAGTGTTTGACCATGCTCATTGTAAATCCTTTTCCTTATATCAAGTATCCATGGCTTCTCATCCTTTCACTAGCGATTGCTGGAAAGTGTTTGGCTTTGTCTTCCCTATATCTACCCAATAGGTAATGTAGAGTACAATGACACACAGAGTAACAAGGTCAGGCTGCTTAACAAAAGCTGTGCAACTTCATTGGTGCACAGATTTTGTGTTGGTTAAACCCTAAAGTGTATCAGTATTTAAAGGGAAAATGAAAAAACCTTTGGGGAGAAGGATCATCTCCATATTTTCTGTCTTCAGGTGAGACTACACGTGCTCTGCCAAACAGTGCAACCCAAGGGCCTAATGTTTGTGGTACTGTTGGGCTTGCAATGGATGTCACAACTCTGCTTGGTCCTTTCAGAGGACTGGATGATAAATCCCTAAGTGTTTTGGGTTGTGTACACTGTTGCTGCATAGACAATTACATATGAACATGCTTGGGTAAATATGTACACACACGGTATAATTTTAGTATTATACACAGTGCAGACAGTAATCAGATCATCTACTGTTGTTATGTTGCGTTCTTAGTGAATGCTGAATTTTTGCTTCGTTTTATTAACAGCAGAATTAGTGACTGAGTACCTTTAATTTCAGTATTGATGAAATCAGGGAGAAACAATTCATGTTTCTTATATGAATTAACTGCGAGCATTTAAAATACTGGATAAAGGTACTTAAAGGATTCCCATGTTGCATGTGGAAATGATTGTCAAGTGCTAATCTGAGGCTTGTACACATTTTATATTTAACCTTTTATTAAACAGTCAGAAATCCCTCAGATCCTTTACTATCAATACTCAAGTGCCTTTTAATGGCACTGATTTCTTCAATTTCCAATGAAATCAAAAGAAAGAGAGCCATTACAGGAAGCCCTTCGAAGGTGATACTAGGGAGAATAACATAATGTTTTTCAAAGAAATTTCAATGGTTAAATATGTGCATTTTCACAGCTCACTGCTGTATTTACTCTAAAAGTGACTGGTAGATTGATTTCCCTTCTGAATAATGTAATGTGGGTTTTTTAAAGCATCCAACAAAAAATTCAGTCTGGACCGATAGGCACCAAAATCAGTAGCAAAACTCCTACCAAGTTAAATAAAAACAGGTCAAAATGTTGTGCAATTAGAATTTCTCATCGTAAAACAGTCTACACCTCCTTTCCATCCTTTCCCACTTTTTCTGTGTTTTTATATCAGCTGTATGATCATGTGATGGAGGGAAGAAAAAGTTGATCCTGATGCTAATTGAAGAAGTCTTGGCTGGAGTCAGCTGGTTTGCAGCATCTGTGAAAACTGTATGAATAGGGAATTTTGAATAAGTCATCAAAATTGAACATTAAAAGCATATATTGTTGATCATGCAAATTCAATAAAAAGATTGAAAAAGGAAGACAACAAAAACTACAAAGTCTAATATAATCAACTGAAAAAAGTCCAACCTCTAAAACGGTATGAAAAAATATGATCACATTTAAAAATTTTTTATTAGAATAAAGCACATTTTTTATTAGCATGTAATTTTCACTTTAAAAGTCAAGTTCATCTGCAAATGTGCTCTGAGAAATACTAATGGCATAACACCATGTAATCCATTTCATAATCATGTGGGTTTTTTTAATCTAATCTTCAACTCAGATGCATTAATGGAAGGATAGTATGTGGGTACTGCAATGAAGGGGAATTGTCCTGCTAAGTTAGTGAACAGCAACACAAAATGAGAAGACAACTGTGAAATGGAAAATGTGAAAAAGTGGTAGGTCTGGATTTGGGTTTTTGGTTTTTTTTGTTTTGATTTGATTTGGTTTTTTTTTTTTTTTTTTGTTTGTTTTGTTTTCTGTGAAAAATGGAGCTCATTTATCTCAATTGATAAAGGTCAGGGGAAATGGAAGCAGAACAAATTTATCTCCATGCTTCTGTGGATGAATACAACTATTTTGGTATTTTGCTAGTGACCATTTCACCTCAAATATGCTTAGAAGCTTAAAAGTCTTGGAATATTAACACCTCAGTAATTAGGTTCCAAAAGAACAAAGTAAGGCCTTAAAGGGAAAAAAAAAATATTAGTGATAGGCAGGTTCTTTTTTAACTCTGAATGAGAAGTATAAGGAAACTTTAATATCACATCTGCTCGTGGTCTGCCTATTACTGCCACATTCTGCAGGTTTTTGTTCAGTCATGGGCTGCTGCTTTTGAGATCAACCAAAGTATAACTTGGGGTTTATGCTGGATTATTTACTTATTTATTTTTGCTAGAGGGTTGTGTATAGGGACAGCTCTTCTTTCCCAGGTATGATTGTTAGGGATTGTATTGGGTCAGGCTGAGATGGAGTTCATTTTCCCAGAGCAGCCCTCACAGCGCTGGTTGCAGTGATAGCTGAGAGAGGTGTTGTTAACACACCTGTGTTTCATCTGCTGCTCAGCAGTGCTGGCCCAGCATGAAGAAAATTAATATAAAACTTAAGGAAGTTTAGACAAGACAAAACCAAATTCTCCTAAGAACTATTGCCAGAACATAGATCCAAGCTAACTAAACTTGTACTAAACATAGGTGTGCACTAGACTAAACCTGTACTACTGTAAACCTACTAAACCTGTACATACTGAAACAAACTTAGGGAATCCTTACTTTAACCCGTAAAAGTTTTAATAGCTTCATAATATCATGACAAGCAATATAATCAAACAAACTTGTTCTGTAAGAGATGTGTGAATAAGAAAATATTGTTCATTTATTATTCATGAAGAACAGTAAATTATTCTAATCACATTTTCTGTATTATGAAAATTCTAAAAAGTGGTGCTGCAGGCAAATGAATGGCCATGGAAAGTGTGATCATTCATTCCAATCTTTTTTTAATAAACTTTATTCAAATTAAAGTGAAAAAATAATTACAGGGAAGTCAGTATCTAAAGTCTATGTCTGTGAAATGACCTTATACTTTAAAAGGATATCAGAAGCCTCTTCAGAACAAAATAACTTTTCTAGCATTAAATATTTAGACCAGGTCCTGAGACAGTAACACCTATCTTTAGTAAGTTGATTAAAATGCTTTGAACTCCAATATCAATTAATATATACTTTGGAACTATTCACTTTGTATAGTCACAGCTCTATTTTGAGTAAATGTATGCACCAGACTCCAGTAAAATACAATGAATGTGAAAGCATTATTTTTATTTAATAAGTGGAAAGATAGATCAATGGCTTGGCTAAATGAAGCCAGGTGAAGTCTGACCCTCTGGATGTTAATAAATGGGGTTTAATCTAAATGCCTATTTTTGATATTTTATAAAACTTTAATGTCTTGAAGAATTTGTGTCTCAGATATTTTAAAAGAATTCAAATGTTATTTCACATCTATAAACACTGGACAGATGTTTAAAAATTCACTTTTTATGGAATTTTATGGTTGTTATTTTTCTTTTTCTTCTAGGTGACAGAAAACAGATCCTGTGCTGAAAATCACTGCCTTCAGAGAAGAGAGAGGACAACTGGAAAACTCCTTGAGGACTTTAATATTGCCATTCTAAAATACTGATATGTGCTTGGACTGGGGGAATGGACTAGAAAACCTTCAGAAATAATTTTGTTCTTATCTTGTATAATTGTATGTTCCTATACAATCACTAAGGTCAGCAGTAAATGGGGATTCCTAACAGCATTCCAAGAAAGGTATTTCCCACTTTTATTTGATGATGTTTAGTAACATCCTGAGTCTATGCCTCAATTGAGAAATGTTTTTCTTTTCAAAGTTTTTGTTTTGTATCCTTCTTACTATGTCCTTAAAATGCCCTGAGTTCCAATTGTAATAGCATACCTTAAAGGACAGCTTTGAGATGTTATTTTGCCATAAGAATAACAATAGTACTGTCTGTAAAGAGGAGAAATGCTTAGCCTGCACTAAGCTCCATACTGTCTTGATTAAACTGCTACTATACAAGGAACAGCTATTTTAAAAATAGCTGAGATGTGTAAATTTGTGAGTGAAGTATAGACCCAGTCTCTGCGTGGTCAATTAACATGGATTTCATTATAATCAAAACACACTAAGCCTCAGGAAGAAGAAAGGGATCAAGACAGCATCTTATAAGTAGGAATTTTTATGAAGGACACAAAGAGAAAAGAAGATTTATACCAACAGCTTCGGTTCATCAATAACATGACACAGCACATCCTGGAATAAGTGTTCAATACAGGCAATATTCTCTAAGAAGGGTACCAAAATGAATATGTTAAGCTAGAGGGCTATTCTGTATGGGGCCAAGCTTAGGTGAAGTGAATCCCTCTCAATTGTTATTGTAAATGGAAAGGTCAGCAGCCTCTCTTTTTCACTAGACAGATGAAATGCTTTGTGGAAGCCAGCAGGAAAATAGCATAAAAGAATTAAAGGTATAGCTATTGTGAAGCATTATTTTCTTAAAAGAACCTGGGCCACATGTTGATTAAGAAGGTAGCCACTGCCTTTATCACTACTGATTTGGTTCTGTCATATTTTTCTTAGAGCTATTTCTCTATCACATGCATACAGAGAGAAGAGCAGAACTTTGGGTCAGGTCATGGCTTATTCAGCCTGCAGGGAACTGTGCTGATACCCTTTTGGCATGACAAGCCACAGCCAACTGCATTTAGAAAAGAGATGGCTTCGTGGAGACATATTTCTTCGCTCTGGTGACCATGGAGTGCAAGAGTGGGGAACACACAAAGTGTCTTTGCACCTTCAGTGTGCTGTCTGACATAAAATACGGCAGGGGGGATAGTGCATGTGTGCAGACTCATGCTTGTTCTCCTCTTTGAAGAAGCTGGGAGACAGATTTGTAGTCTGTGACCCACTAAGTGGCAACTTCCATTTCAGGTTGATACAGCAGAAATGCAACTGCTCTGCACACTGGGCTGGGCTGAAAGCAGCAGCAATGAATCCCATCCACTATTTAGCCTGTCGTCTCTCCCCACCTTTCCTTACTTATTAAGAAGATGATGCATTCCCATTTCAGTGAAAGGAAAGACCCCTGCAGACCGCACAGAAGCTGGATGATGCTGCAACACATTTAATGTTACAGGACAGCACCGTGTTACCATCAGAACTAATCCCAGCAGCAGCATATCAAATCACCCCATTTCCATTTCGCTTTCGTCAGTATCATACACAGACAGATATGGATTTGGTCTGGGGAATGGCATTTGCCTTTGAAGTCCTTTTTTAATTTTTTTTCCCTCTACATCATGCATTCAGCACTAATAGAAAGTTTCGTTCCAGGAATGAATTCCATTTGGTTGCTGAGCATGTATCAGCTACACTGCTGATCAGCAGTGTGATAGGGACATTTTAGGTTTTCTCTTCTGCATAAACCTCACCTCTTTTTCTCTGCTTAGCACGGCTGTTCATTTTGACATGTAGCAACTTTGTTGCTGCAGTTGTTCCAGAGATTGCTTTGATATTTGCTTTTTTGTTGTGCCAATAGAACCACTCTTCTCTCTTACTTTGACCTTGCATATTTAGTCAAGGTTTCAAGCTCCATATTCTTCTGTATAGGCACTACTAATTTTTGTAAAGCTTTAATTACAGATTAACCCTTCCTGTAGCATTAAAAATGAACATGCTTAAGCTGTTTCATGACCATTTTCAGAGAGAAGTCTAACATTATTTTTTTTCTTTTTTTTTTTTTTTTTGGTGGTAGAGTAATTGGTCACTATTGAATTCAATTTGCCGTTGTATTTCAGTCATGTGTCTTGGAACAAAGTCAGATATTTACTTTCTTCCACATATTTGCTCCTGCTATTTCTATGTTGATTTTTTCATTAGGCACAACTAGATGTGGCCCAGTCAGAACTTGTAGCTCTTTTCTTGGCTTCCACAGCATAATAATCTATTTTGACATATAGTTCATTTTTCTTTCATTTAAGTGTTTTCTGCCAGCAATATCATTTGGGATGCTGCAGAGTATACTGAATATGCTTTTGCCCCTGTGTGAAAACTGAGCCTAGAATGGGAAACATTCAAGCACTACTGTGAGCTTCAAAATAATGTTTCAAAGGAGAATGTAGACAGACTTGAGTAACTGAAAATCTCTGCAGTATCATTTTTAGGGTTTCTTTTGCATCAAAGTCACTTTTATCAATATTCACATTACCACCATAGCCACCCAGCATTCCTCAGCTCTTAACCACAATCTCTGAACAAATTTTGTGGTATGTTTCAGGGATGCTTTGTAGCTGAATCTTTTATAGTAGGATCTTGTTCCCTTCCTTGAATGATTCCTTTTTAGATGTCTTCCTTTTCCCGCTAATACAGTCTGGGTGGACTGAGGAGGATTCCTTACAGTATAATGACTTGTCTCAGTTTAAGGTTAAAGATGGGAGACAGGTTGTATTATAGTACCAGTGTGGGCTTTTCTCATCTTTCTGTTAGCACTGTGTATTAGGAGCAGATGTTAATGTTCAATATTGTTTCAATTAGGTTCCAATTATTCCTGAATTTTGCTAGGTTACTGATCTTGTAGCAAGCTTTTCAAAATATACAAGAAGATAATTCTGTTAATCAGATTTGCATTTCCACTTTATTAATTTCTTGTTCCTCTTTAATTTTCATGAAAAATCTCACATCTATAAGTCATTATGAAGTAGAATTCTAAGAATGGAAGGTAATGTTTTTATAGATATATGCATCTATGTATAAATGTACATGTCTCAGTCAAATTTCTTGTGTGTCAGGCTTCCCACATCAACAAATGAATCTGAAATATTCCTTGCAGGATTTTAAAGTCTCCTTCAGGCCAGATCATGCAGCATATTTTGAATTTAGAATGCAATTTCGAATGCTTAGTTTGTTTGTTTGTTTTCATAAATAAAACCATTTGTTTCATAAGAGATTAGAAATGTATCACATTGCAGTTTTTCTTCACTTTTTGCTATTTCTGGCAGTATTTCTAATTTATCCATTATTGTTTGCTCATTTAAAAAAAAAGGCAATCCAAAATCACGTTAATAACGAAATAACAAATATGCTACCTTATGTATAAGGAAAAAAAAATGCAATTGTAAACCAGTATTCAGTAACATATATACAGGTACTACTCAATATGAAAAAAAAAATTAGGGGTCATGGAAACATTTATCATATTTACCTTCCTTATGACTAAAGCAATATTTTAAGATAGATTAAATTAAACAAATGAAAAATAAAAAATGGCTTTCTTTTCCACCAGACCTGACACTAATTATGGAAGTCATATAAATGAAATAGCAAAGCCATGTGAATTATCTCCCAAGTTACAGTGTAAACTTCTTTGGATATCCCAAATTATTCTCGCTACAAAGACTTTTCCTTCTGTAGCAAAGTCTAAAATGCAATATTTCCCATCAGGCTTGGTCTAGAGCAGAGATTTTCTATTATGTATCACTTAGTATGTTTTCCCGTTACCACTTTTTGGTATAGTCACATTGGTAAAAGCAATTGTATAAAAATGGTTGTATAAGCAAAATATTCTTCTTCTGTGTGTGATAGTTGTTTATTTCCCAATAAATTGATGCTAGTTCAATCTATAAAAGAACATTTACAAGGTGAACTATGTCTTTAGCATAGTGGTTTATTACTATAATTCTACTGGCAACTGGTATAACTATAATTGCAATTCTTTTTGCTTGCACACATGACCTCAGAAGAAAACAGATATGTGCTGTCTTCCTCTCATGTCCAAAAGTCAAAATTCCCAGCTTGTATCCATAAATCAGTGGACTATCTCTCAGCACAGCAAGAAACTAGCATTTTGCCTCAATCTATTTCAGGTCCTGCCCTTGATGAAAAGTTAATGACTGAAAACAAAAACAGAAGAAAAACCAAAATGTTAATCCCTTGTGGTTTAAAATTTTTGGAAGCCCTTTTTTGTTTTGTTTTGTTTTGTTTTCCTTTTCTTTGTGTGTGTGGAGAGTGTTTTTTGTTTTGGTTTCGTTTCTTGGGGTTTTTTTGGTTTATTTTGGTTTGTTTGGGGTTTTTTCTGTTTTATTGTTTTGCTTTGTTTTGTTTTCTTTTGTTCTGATTTCATACATCTCTCAAATTCCTTGTTGCATCTTAGCAATTTTCTTTGACATTACCTTGTTTAGGTAAAGGCAAAGGTTGTAGGAAATTAAGGCTATTTTTAATTAATTACCCTTTCTGAATTTATACAAATTATTTTTTTAGTGATATTTGTGTTCTCTCTAGAGCAGTGATGAATACCATAAACTCTCATTGCATTTCAAAAAACACAGAAGGTTATATGAAAAAATAACTAAGGAACGTGTATCCAGGTGAAATTACAATCCAGGTGAAAAATCTTTTACAAAAAAAGTGAATATTTTAATACAGTTTTTATGACCCAATTTAACTGAAATAAAACTGAACACTATTAGCATTCCATTAGATATATTCACTTAGAATGGCTTTTTTGCTTTGCTCAGTTTTTAAGACTTGGGAGTAAAGCATACATTGCAATATTGTATACAACTTCCAGAGAACATTTTATTGGCACTGATACCTCCTGGGAAGGAAATGGTGAGTTTGAGCCATGCTAGTCATGCTATACTTGGCAGAAAAAAAAAAAAAGTATATTTAAAGCATAATTTCTTCATGAATTAAACAAGCTGTAAATGTTTGAACATTCTCTGAGGATATATTTATAGGATTCATAAGCAATGAGTAGCATATATAGAAATACAAAGTGATGGGGATAAGACAAGTGTCATTCCTCCATTTATTATTTGGGTCCGATGAAATGAGTATTATCTGGCACTTCTAGTGAAGAGTTTCAAATGAATAACATTTGAATGCATTAAGAGTGGCTTAATAGGTTATAGGCATTGCCAGTGATATGTATGTGGTGCACACCTTGTTCAAGAATTCTTTATGGTAACAGAGGCATATTTCTTCCCACTGTCTTCATATTTTTCTATTTCATCCACATGACATAAAACATGAAAGTGTGTGAAGTTAAAGGGATGGAAATTAAAAGAGGATTCAGATTTTGTCCTAGTCAGTTCCTTAAAAGTAGAGGCAGTGCTTTTCTAAAGTAAATGTATAAGGTGTTTCATGACTGAAACACCTTAAACATTTCAGTCATGCTTTCAACACTGAAAATCTGGTTTCCATATGGAATTCATGACATACTCCTGGCAATTCTATTGTAAAGCATAAAACTTGGCTAGTACCTGAGAAAGTCCAAATGTATTCATACATTTTTCATCAGTTGTTCAAGGATACTGAAAACTCTAAGTGAAAAAAACTTAAAAGCCCATTGCAGTACCCATATTGTAAACACATACAAAAATTCAGCCTTGTTTTATACCAAAGGCATGTTCAATTCCTGACCACTTTCCCACTCTACCTGTTTGCTCTATTCCTCTTACACAGAAAGAAATATCTTGAATTCACCTGTGCCATTTACACACCACCTCTCAGTTTCTAAGCAGTAATTCAGCTTGGGAACAAATCAGACTTTTATTGCCATTATGGCTTGGGCAAAATCACAGAAAAGCCAAATTTCCCTATTTTTCCTGGCCAATAGCTTACACAGACATTAATATGAACGGTAAGGCCATTTTCCTGAGCTGCAGCTGTTGTCAATAAGAACCTTACTACTTTTAAAATTGAATTGATACCTTTACCCTCAGTTTAGACAAGAGAAATAATAGTGATGGTGCCAAAATACATCAACATAAAGCTTCACACCTTTGAGTCTCTCGGGGCATCTGTGCTGGGTCTTGAGCACAGTCTGCAGGACTGGCTGGCATGAAACACCAGTGTCCCAAAGGGGAGCAGGCCATGTGCCAATGTCCAGATGTTTTGTCCAGATATGTAGTAGATATTTTTTTTCTGGGTGGAAATATTCTTTAAAACCATGCCAGTGCAGAGAAGACAGAGGTCTTTTTTCATCTCAGCTTCCTGTTTAAAACATGAAGGTGAGTTAAAATCATAGTGGACTTAGATGCCAGAGACAATTCAAAACACTGATCTAGGTTTGATTTTACTTGTTTAAGTGGAATACTAATGCCCTGCTGAGCCAGACCATTCAGACCTATGCACAGCAAAACAGCGAAATCTGCCAGGGTGGCACAGATGAAGTTTGAAGTGGGAAAATGTTCAAAACATTTTTCAGGCTTGCATACTTTTTTCTTTTTTAAATGGTTTGTGGAGCTCTTTTCTCTGTCAGAGGAGAATCTGAAGTAAAAAGGGCTCTTCACAGCCTCCTTGATAGGCTGTTGAAGCTTTTCAAATGTAAGAAAAAAATGTTGTGGGAAGGAAAACCCAGCAAAGCTTGGTGAGCTTAGCTGGAGCTTTAAAGAGATTATACCCAAAGTTCAGACAGACTTAGAAAAAGTTGAACTTGACTGTTATCTTGAAAAGCTTTCGAAGGCAGGGATCATCAACACAACCACAGCTCTCATCTCTGGCAAACAATTTCAAGCAGCTTTAGTATCAGATGGTATAGCCTGGGGACTCAAGAAAGAATTTTCTGGGCTGCTGTTTCTTTATAGGTTTCAGCTTTGGAAGCAAAGTTTACTGTTGCTACATTCAGAGAAAGAAAAATAGTAGTTAGATACTGAAGATGTGTACCATGGTCATTCCTTCAGTGTTATTATTTTCAATGGCAGCAAGAATCAATCTGATTAGATTTTCATTTTTTTTTAGAAGCAACTACAGCATTAGATGGTGCTTGTGGTTGGAAGCAACTCTACAGGAAACTTTCACCCCTCTGTCAGGCATGGTATTTTGAGTGTTCAGAAGACAGGTTTTATTGGGATGTCACAGGAAATATATTTTTGGGATCATTTCAATTTGTTAACAGGACAAAACACAGCACATCCATAGCCCCTTTAGAGATAGTCTTATTATCATAGAATCACAGAATCATAGAATGGTTTGGGTTGGAGGGACCCTAAAAATCACCTAGTTCCACACCATTTCCTTGAGCAGAGATACCTTCCACTAGAATATGTCACTCAAAGTTCCATCCAGTCTTGCCTTGAACACTTCCAGATACGGGGCTTTCACAACTTCTTTGGGTAACCTGTTCCAGTGCCTCACCACCCTCACAGTAAAGAGTTACTTCCTATTACCTAACACAAACCTAACCTCTTTCAGTTTAAACATGTCAAGGGCTAAGTGAATATGGTACCTGATGTGACTTCCTAACATTTTCTTAGCATTTTCTTTGTGGGTACAAGTTACTGGACATGTTCCTTTTCAGGGACTGGCAAAGAGAAAGTGCTAATATAACTTGCTAAACAAGCTTCTTTTGGGGTCTCTTGTGTTTTGGAAAATGAGAGATGACGTTCATGGTGTCAATTCACTGAAAGAATGAATAATTTATAAAATAATTATGTCTGCCTACTGCAATGGTATGCGCCGTCACAAGCTGCCAGAACAGCAATGTGCTGGGGACACAGCTGGTGACATACTGTTTCTAGATCCATATAAAACTAAATTATTCCAGATTAGCAATCTATTTATAATATTAAATAGGTATTTAAAATCATCTTGCAAGTCAAATGTCAGCAGTGAAGTGTCAATTTAATAGTTTTATCTTTTTATTTTCAACATTTTCTACATTTTACTACAAAAGTAGTGCTTCAAGTGAGACTTCCCAAACATGTGAGTGTCAGCTGGAAGCTCATTAGCCTCAGTTTGATCAAATTTACTTGTATCTGGTATCCTCTGCTTTAGCAGAGAATAGGAACAACACAGAGGTAATATGACAGTGCTGAGGAACATCTAGAGAGTCATGAAAATGCAAATTATCTTATCATAATTTATTCTATTACACCAAAAAAAAATTGTCTCTAAAATTCAAAAATTTTAAGGAAAGAAAATAAAAGCACTATCTAACACACCTATGTAGTTTGTTAAACTATTCCACCCAAGTGACTTTTTCCTGTTTTTATGTGTGTTCTGTTGTGGTGGTCAGAAGCTAGTCCTAGTAGCCAGGCTGAGGACTGGGTTTGTAGATGCATTCTCCATAGGTGTCATGAAAAGGCTATTTCGATTTCAGACAAAGGGAAAGGCTACATAAGCTCTAACAGCAAACATTAATACAAATTTTTCCTCTGCCTTCTGCTGCATGATGCTTTGGAAAATCTCATCTTCTTCAGTTCTAAGAGAACAGACATATCTTTTAGACTCATGTTTTGCATTATTAACCTGTCCTAATCCTTAGAATTTCAGCTCCAGCAAGTATGAGATTTATATGCAATTTATTATAAGGAAGAATGTTGAAAGAGTAAGTTTTTCCATGCTTATCTTAGCATTTATATAGTTTATTCATCATTAAAATCAATGCATAATCATAACTGGATATATGAACAAGCTGTCAGGCACAGTGACAAATTCAAGGAGTCAAGTAATTTACCAGAGTCTCTACACTTGGCTAAGGAATAACAGGTTATGCTGGTAATCTTTTCAAACCATCATTTTGAGATCATTTTTCAAGAGCAGATTTAAATAGAGAGAATATCTTTGAACATTCAGTGCAAGGACAAAATATAAAAATATATAACTAATGAAATATCTTAGAGTGCTCAGGAGTTGACAGGTACATGATAATACAGCTGCTTGCAACTGTAGGTTTCTTATCTGTATTAATGTGTTTGAATGTTCACACTAACATGTGGTTTATAAATATTTTAGCTGAGTAAGAATAAGCCATATGACAGCAGTCTGTCCATGACACTAAGAAGACTGAGTTCTAGTATGTTGGATTTATAGAACAAACACAGGTCCATTTCGTAGTCTTTATCCAAGGTTTGACCCATATCCTACAGAAGTTAATCATGGCTTAATCCTGTTGCTCTTGCAGCCACTGGAAAGCTCTTATACTCTGACTCTCTAGTGAGAGTCTTTTCACAAGGTGATGGCAAAAAACTTCAAGATAAAAACAGAATCAAGATCTGAACGACTGCAGAGCTATGGAAGTAAGATTTCAGATATTTCCCACTCATTTGTTTGAGGAAAACACTTCACACCTTCTTTGCCGGTCCTTAAAAGAGCAAGTGTCTGTGGAAAATTTACTTTGAAGAAAATACTTGCTTGAATTACCTATGCATAAATCTCAGACAGTCAAGATTATTTTAGGCATCTTTTTGGGCATCATTTTCTGGCTTGGAAGAATTTTGCCCAGCCAGGAAGGGACCAGAATTAGGTCAGACTGAATACTGGGTGTCTGGCAAACTTTGCCATTTTGGTGTTTTGTAGCAAGTCACACACAACACAAAGTTTTATATCATGGAAATCTCAGTTAACTGTACTCTGGGACTAACACTGACAAATAGTCGTGTGAGCTAAAAACATGGCAACAGGAACATTTTGTCTGGATTATGCATCTATGGAAGGACCTGGTCTGCAACCCATTTAATTCGGAGCGTAAAGGCCCATGATAAAGGAAAGGTCTATTTTTCTTATTAATGCCTGTAAAGTGACCAAATGGTAAATAAACCTCAAAGTTTCCACACTTTATTGGGTTTTACATCTAGATAAGAGTAAAAGTAGAGTGTACTAGACACCAAAGTGCCTATTTGAAGCTAGTTTAGCCAGACACAGGAAATGCTGAAGGCAGAGATAGCAGCAGGCCAATTTGTCACATATTCTTCACTACTGCTATAAGCTCTGCAGTTATTGAAAGCATCTATTTAGAATTCCTACATCAAGCCTAAGCCTTTGAAATCAACTATCATAGAATTACATGTGTATAATAATTATATGTGTATAGCGGGAAAAGAGGGTGAATTAATGCTTCTGAATGATAGGAAATTGATAACTGTACTAAGGGGAACATCTGGAAGAGATGGAAACTAATGACATTTATACATAAAGATTCCTTAGCGAGTCAGTGCTTCAGGATATACTATGTCCTCCAGGGTATTGAATGCCCCCTTCTCTAATTTAATGAGATTTTCAAAAGCATGGTGAAAGAAATGTAGAAGCACTTGCCTTGGCTCCCTTGTGAGAGAGGAAGGATCTTTATGCTTGTGGTGTCATAAAGATAAGGTTCAGTATGATTATGAGATGAATTTTTGACACATTGAGTAATAAAAACAATCCACAATCATGTCCATCATGCATCGTGGCTCAGGACAGAAATAGTAAAGGGCTTCCTTAGTTTTCATAAGTTTCCATGTTGTCTGTTGGATTCAGCTGTGGGTGTCTTTATATTTTGTAAATATATTTATGTTCTGCTGACTTTATTGCTAAATTATTTTCTCCAGGATATAATTTTATCATTAATTATATACATGGATAACTCAGGAAGCATTTTAAACAGAAAAGTCAAATGCATTTACAAATGCATGCCCCTTAGAAGATCTTTGTGAGGATCACTGGATTCTCACTGGAGAAATCACATCCTGGGGTTCAGATTGTATATAAAATGAGTGTATTACCTGTCATTCTTTTCAGGAATGTTGCTAAGCTTCATTACTTTCAGAAAAGTGCAGAGACAATTATTCCTTAGCAGTCACAGTCTTCCCTAAAGACTTGTGGAATGCAGAAAATGTACTATTAATATAAGATAGCACACATCTCAACAAAACTCAAACATTCCCAGCAGAAGGTGTTTGTGAGACACAAGCTGCTCCTATGAGGCGGTTGTTTAACCAGGAGAAAAAGAGGCTCAGGGGAGACCTTATCATTCTCTACAACTGCCTGAAAGGAGGTTGCAGCCACGTGGGGGTTGGCCTCTTCTTCCAGGCAACCAGCAACAGGACAAGAGGACACAGTCCAGGGGTGGTTTAGCCTGGATATTAGGAAGAAGTTCTTCACAGAAGAGTGATTGGGCATTGGAATTGGCTACCCAGGGATGTCATGGAGTCACCATCCTGGGAGGTGTTTAATACAAGGATGTGGTACTTTGTGCCATGGTCTACTCAACAAGATGGTGTCAGTTCATAGGTTGGACTTGATGATCTCAAAGGACTTTTTTAACCTAGATGATTCTGTGACTCCCTGATTCTTTATTATAGAAAGAGCCCAGAGAGTGTTATTGTTTAGCTTTGGTGGGGTTTTTTTTTTGGCTTTTTTGAAGTTTTTTGAGATGAAGGAAGCTGGGAAAAACAAATTCAATCTCTGGCATCTTCTAATATAGTTTAAATGAGATCTTACTTACATGCTCTGCAGATGACAGATCCTGTAGGAAGATGCTCTTGAATAGAAGCATGCTGAGAGTGTAGGAGTTTGTTATGCACTCTTATGAAATTCCTTACTCAAAATTTGCAAGCTGTGCGCAGGGAAAATCTGCCTGGTTTCTTCCCCTTATATTTTTCTTTATAAACAGCTAAACTTTCTAACTGAGTTCTTTAAAGAAGTCCCAGTAAAATTAGACAAAGCTGGTCAGAAGACAAATTCAGATTATATCAGAGCCAAAGTAAAAGATGAAAACGTGTCATTTGGCAGAGTGAGACACCCTGGGGGCTGAGCACTGGTTAGTGATGTAGATTATTAGGTTCTGCTTGATGCTGTGCTGGCATAGAATGATTAAATAAAGGTTTGACACTGATCCTCTGTTAGCTCAGCTAAGTTTCCCAGCCAGCCAGTAGTGTGTAGATACATACTTGTCTTCCTGCATCCAGGAAGAAAATCAGTTCTCTCTCTGAAAACAATTTTTCTGACACTTTTATCATTTACCTTGAAGCTTTTAAATTAATACATTTATAGCAAACAAACAAAGTTGATTCTACAGTAGAACCACCATTTTAAGGATAGTCCTTTAGAAAGGTGAACTCAGAGCCTACTTGTGTTTTCACATTCCTGACTAAGGAGAGGGAAAAGGCTATCACTCCCCTTTCCTAACTTAACTGGAGATTCTGAGAAATTTCATAGTTAAATTTTGTGATATCCCACTCTTAAGGGAAAGGGACATCCAAGATTTTTAAATGCTTGTGGTCAGAAGGCAAATGTCAGAGGGTCCACAAAAACTCACAAATTTTCATTGAAAAATTACACAGTTGGCATAGAAATCAGGATGATAGTCCTACAATTTAGGCACACAGCAGTGGGTTTTGGGTAAAGGGGTGAGATGAAAAAGAAGAGAGAAAGAAAGAGTTTAATTAAAGACAGAGAAAAAGAGAAAGAGAGGAGAGAGAGAGAGAAAGAAAAAAAAGAGAGAAAGAGAGGAGAGAAAGAGAGAAAGAAAGAGAAAGAGAGAAAAACAAAAAGAGATCACCAGTTCTGGTTTCACTGCTGATCCAGGCGCAGGATGTCCAGGGTCCTGGGGTGCCCACCCAGGCTTGTTGGAGGTACCCGTTTATAGGTAGGTTTTCCCTGTCCTGAATATAGGTTTCTCACATTCTATTCAAATTAGTTATCATTCACAGACTGTTCTTTCAGACCCTTCTGGAAATGTGTGAGAAGGCTTCAGGGGTCTTTGGTGTTCTTCATCTCTCCTACAATCCATGCTCACTTCTCGCTTCATTCCTGTGCTTGTGCTGTTCTGTTTTATGTGTATCTCCAGGAACAAGGACAAGGATGCTTGTCCTGGAAAAGTGCTGCCCAGCTCCTTACAGCCCCCTTCTCTTGTTCCTTCGCATGGTGTGTTATTACCAATAATCCTTGTCTGTTACTGAGACATACACATTAGACCCTTATCTCCTGGGATTCTACAAATGTCCTCTCCTACATCAGATAACATTTAAAAAAGCTAGGATTTCTTGTGGAACAGCAATTCAGAATATGATCAAGCTTCTAGAAATGCTGGATTATGAGGATTATGGAAGACCAGGTGCAGCAACACGCAGGAGCTTGTCCAGAACTCACTACACAAATTCTTGAATATTGCAGTAAAAATTATATGTTTAAATGATATTTGTGAAGGAAGGAAATACAACATAGTGCACTATTACTTTGGAAGTAATAGGCAGTTTCAGGGTATGATTAAGTATCATCTGTTCAACAGCTGCAGTGATAGATTCAAACAAGAAGAAAACATTAAACTTACCTACCACTGATCAATAAAATATATTTTAAGTTATGAAATAAAACATTTTCCAGTAATTTCTGCTGTTCACAACTCCTATTTAAAATTTTCTCAGAAAACAAGAGCACAAGGATTCAAAGATTTCTTAAGATTTGCACATTCTTACTTTTTCAGAACGTGGTAGCATCTTTTCCCTGTGCAGCACATCTGAGGCTTACTTGATTTGTACTCTTTCTTCCTCTGTCAAGCAATCTCTTCTCAGCTATTTAATCTTGTATGAGCACATTTCATCTTTTCTGCTTCTCTCTGAAACTGTTCTGTAGCCTATAGATGTATAATCACCTAGCACATTATCTACCTAAACTGTTTTATCCATGCACTGGGCTGTAGAGTCCTTGATACAGAGACAAAAGGTAGTCAGCATGCAGCTGATGCATACAAAGCGCAGCCAGGTCTTTAAAAGTGATTACTAAATTTGAGGCATTTAAACAGACAATTCAAAGACTTCAGAAACAGAGGATGCTGAGTATCACCATTAAAATGTAACAGCCTGAAAACTACTGGTGCTAATGTTGATGACAATGGTAGTTGCTGGCGTTTTGACCATTGCTGTGCTTATTCTGCTCTAAGACAGGAGGGATTTTGTCATAAGAAGACTAATCTTCAAGGACTTGGGTTTCCTGAAAGCTCAGAACCAAATCTCAGATGTCATCACAGGCCAGGGCTTAAACAACCTCTTTTATCCCCACCGGTGAGCCAAATATCGTTTCAGTATATTATTAGGTTTACATTTCTTGTCTAAAAATAGGATGGATACCTATGTTCTCAGGCTTCTTACCTGTAGGTGGTTTATTCTACTTCTGCTCTAATCTAAAATCCAAAGAGTTAAAGACACAAAAGTGTTCACTCTTTATGCCAGGAATGGCTTCTGCTGATTTTTAGCTTTAAGAGTCTGTGAAGTCTAAGTGAAAGCAAAATAATATATTTTTGCAGCATGTATCAATCTTGTGGTAGTCTTTGATCTCTTCAAGGGTATTCATGGTCTAAATGACTACCACACTTTTATAGAAATAACTGAAAGCTGTATTTGAAATAATTGACAACAAAGGGAAAACATATTAAAAGTGGTAATCTCTATTCACCACTTAATTTTTTTCCCAGTTCCAACATTAAAGGTAAACTAATCCTTATTATTTTCTTGGAGACTAGTGATTTTGCCAAAGACAAGACATTATATTATAAAAGCAGATACACACACACTTTTCACAAGGAAGACACTTAAGAAACTTTGAAGAAAAAATATTTCTGTCAACAAAATCATTGCCTTAAGCATTTTTTCTCACCATTTACTTAGAAGATTTTTCTTTCTTAGTACAATGTCATAAGTGAAATTAGAAAAAAATCAAATGAGCCCAAACCCAAAAACCTGTAAACCACATTGTGCTCAAGCAAGGCTTCTGAAAGTCCACAAATAACATGTCTTTACCTCTTGTGAATTTGCCTTTTGCAAAACCAGCTTTTTGTGAGAGCATCAGTTTTCCTCTACACATTGGGGATGAACTCTTTACTGATACAGTCAGTAGGCGGAAAAAATGTGGAGGACCAGCTTCTACTGGTTTATGTTAGTAGATGTGGTAGAAGAGGGTATGCTAGGATTTATTCTTGCTAGCTCTGCTAATTTTCATGGACCAGATCACATTCTCATGTGCAGTGTAATACACAAAGTTAATCAGAATAGTATGGCACGTAGCCGTTTGCAAGATACTAAGTTCTTTGGAGATGCTAAATGAGGCATATCTCAATAAATTCCCTGCCTGAAACCAATTTCTGAACAAGTCAGGGAGAATAAAGAGTCTCAGAACCTCTGTGGATTACTGGGATTGAGAGGCACCCACATGGGATGCCAAGTTTCCCTGGCCACTCTGTCAGTTATGATGGGGAAAATTCTCTCTCATGGGCTCATCACGAAAACACCATCTTGAAAGGAAAGACATGAAAAAGTATTTACATATATGAATTGTATGTCAAATTCCTTTTAGAATGAATAGTGATATCATCAGTGTTCATTTCCAAAAAGAATTTCTTCATAGATACGTCAAAGGGTAGCGAACTGAGCAAATTATTTTTAGATTTTCTCCTTTTTCTCTGCTTATCTCCATATTTACTTAAAATCACGATCATTTAGGTGGTAGGGCAGCAGTGTAAGAACAGAAATTCAAAGCCTTTACCTGAAACTAACAGCAAAGAATTGAGAGTGAGATAGAATGTAATTAGATCACATCCAATTTTGAAAGTAATATGCATTCTTTTCTTCACAGAAAATGCCTTGATTTCACTTCTTTAAAGCAAAGTAGTAACCCCCTAATCAACATTTTACATACTAGCTTGTAATTCAGAGGGGATCTTCCCTCCAGTTTTTATAAGATATTCTATATCCTCATTATGCCCGGGCAACTGCATCCAAGAGCAAAAACAGCCCCTTAAAGATGTCACAAGAGAGGTGGATGGCCCCGTCTTCTTGGGAAGGTGTTCTACATTAAGCCAGGTAAATTTGATAAGCCACTGCATTGTTTTTTAATACATCTATATTTCATTTACTGATGAAAGGAAAAAAAAAGAATCATACTTAAAAGGAGTATCAGACGTAAAAATTCAGGTAACACTTGCTGGAATGAGGGGCACCAGAGCTGGTTTGCTTCCGATTGCCATCACCATGTTACAAAACATTTAATATTTAGAAGCATCTGCAGGTTTCCACATTGAGCGTTTTTCTTCACTGATGTAAACAATGTTAAAGCTCTTAATAGCAAGAGATGTGATACTGGGCTCATTGTTACTCTACTGAGATGCTAACAGCAAAGAAGTGAAAGGAATAAAGTTCAACACAAGTTTTGAGAGATTTCCAAAGAAAAAAGTGATTATATCTTCTCCTTTTTCAAAGGGTCAGTTGTTCAGTGAGGCAGTCTCAGAGGGTGACATTACATTATTATACCAATTTGTCACCTAAATTAAAGCCATTTAGCCTGTTATTTAGTGTGTAGCTGCAGAACTGATGTGTTTTATTTTATTTTTAATGTGCTTTTTTATAGATGGGGAAAAGAAAACTCTATACAGAGGTAAAAATCACATAAACTCTCTAAAGATGTTGCTTATGATAGGAACTGTCTCTGGCAAGAGGAACAATAATCTGAACAGATCAAAATGCCCTCCTTTGTTACATATATCTTACTTGTTGGTTAAAAACACAGCAGTACAGAGATATCCCTTTACACAGACATCTTATTTTCTTTACATCTGTTCTGTTTTTCTGATAAAGTACTTTCCCTAAAACAGACATAAGTGCATTCGTGCATCCACAGGAGCTATTTCACATGTTGTGACCATGGATAGTGTCTTCTTAATTATGAAATAACTTTATTTCTATTTTATATGTTAGTGTTACTATTATTTTTTAGACTACTATTTATTTTATTTTGCTTCTTATGTTTAAAATGTTTTGCTCATCTACTAGGAATAAGAAACAATATCAACAAGGTAAATGACCATATGAAAAACAGGGACAAATGCAAGACTGAAATTCTTTTTGACTGGTTACAATATGAAGATCTGTTATCTGTAAGTCTTTTTCACAAAAGCTCCTTTTAAATGATCAATGTTTCCTTCCATACACATTAAGAAAACTACCCTACATTTAAATAACACTTGATTTAAATATTTATTACTTAACATTCCAGTAAAAAATGTTTTTTGAATATAATTTAAATATTTAATTTTTTTAGCAATAAATAAAATCCAAACCTGCATTTAAATAATGCTAAATTTATGACACAAATTACCTCAAGCCAAGCAACTGCAAAGTCAAGTTGAAAATATATTGTTATTTGTATTAAGTTTAAAACAAAACAAGCCAAAGCCCAAGGACAGAATTGGAAAGAGTCATAAAAGGTCCAGGTGTAATAAAAGAAATCTTCTAAGTACATTACAACTATTATATTTTAAGTCTTGTTTAACTTTAATTATTAAAATAGTCACAATGACACACATTTGGAAGAAACATCTTCTTGAACTCTATAAGCTTTATGAAATATAAATCTGTGGGCAACCCAAGAAACTTCTGGAATGCATGGAGGATAACTTCTGTCCTGAGTAAACCAAATGTTATTTTATTCCATGTATATATGTGCCCAAAATTGTTACTGTCTCTTTAAAGCCAGGTGCTGAGGCCAGATACAGAACTGCAAGGGCTGGGGGATTCCCTTTAAAAAGTTGGAGTTGTCCAAGTAGACTCTTTCTTGCCCTGTGGTCTTTCCCAAGGCAGATGCTCTGCTTAGGTTTTGGTTTTTTTCCCCCTCTTTTGTTTTTCTCATATTTGTTTCTTCTTATAGGTGGACAGGGATTAGTGAAAAATAAGGACAGATAACTCCTTTTGGAGTGTCCCCCCTTAACTGTCTTAAACCAAGACAGCTTCCCAAGCCAGACAATAGTGAGCCCTACCACGGGGAAGGAGATGCAGGACCTGATAGTCATGAACATGAGTGAGCTCTTTGGGAACGTCAAGGCTGGGGGCAGGGCTCACGTGCAAGTGGACTTCATGGCCTGGAGGAACATGGGTCAGGGAAGGAGTAAAGTCAAATCCCAGCAAACTTCCAGCTTTTCAAGGAGTTGTTCAACAGGACCCTCCAGGAAACAGCTCTTGAGGATAAGAGAGCAGAACAGAGCTGGCAGATAATTAAGGATGTTTTCATAGAGCCTAAGAACCAGTGAACCCCAGGCACAAGAAATCAGGCCAGGAAGGCATGGCTGAGGCCAGACCTACTGGTCAAGCTGAAGTGCAGCAAGGATGTGCACAGGCAATGGAGACAAGGACAGGTACCCTGGGAATAGTATAGAGATACAGTCCTATTGTGTAGCAATGAGCTGAGGAGGACCAAGTCAACGCATTAGTTATGTTAGGATGTTAACAAATGAATTAAAAGGTTTCAGAGGACAGGTTTTTTAAAAATAAAACCCAGAAAAGCTTCTCTTTTACACAATTGCAAGAAAGAATTTATAACCTTCATACATGATGCTTGCTATATTTCTTTGCATGTGTATTCCAAAGGCATCTTTCTGTATTCCATATGAATATGACTTCTATACAAGCTCCTGCTCATGATTCAGTTTCTCACACATCTCCACCTACATTGTTTCACCTGCTTTGTGGCTGCTGCCTTTGAAGAGCACAGATGGTCCCTAATTCCTGTTAAAGTTAGCTTAGTTATGTGTAAACTAACCATGGTATTATCAGCAGATAAACTTTTGACACGAAATAAATAAACACTATTTAGTGAAGAATAATCCAACTTGTGGATGTAAAAGGCTGCTAAAGACTGTTGCATTGAAGTAGTAGTTCCTCATTCTTCCCTCAAATACACTACTGAAAACGTGGTCAGAAAGAACACCTGGATCCTTCCAAAGAAGCCTTTGTGGGTATTCTGCTCATTCCCTCTCTTTCCCTCTCCCCTGTCAAAAATTGATTCAAGATTTATTATGAAGACAGAAAGCTGGCTTTATGTCTATAAGCTTTATGTCTTATTTATGCAAATATAAGTAACATTTTTTTTGAATACTGCTGAAGCAGAAGAGGCAAGATTTCACGTGAGGGATTTTTCTTAAACTTGTAGCTTTCTGATTATGATTCATTCTTCTTGTTACTGTCATTAGAAGCTACTCTGGGAAGATGAAAAGCATGTGGGGGGCCATATATTATTTCACCCAGAATCCCTGGAGCACACTGAAGATGAGAGGAAAGTCAAATCAAATAGCCTGACTGATATTAAGTCAATACCTTTTTCAATTTTACTCTCCTTCCTTTTCTTCCACTCTCTCAGTTGGGATGCACAGACCTAGCATGCACAACGATAACGGATCTTAAATTCATGGAGCATCCAGTTTGATTATAGAAGCTTGGTGGGAACGTAAGAGCAGAATGCTAATCAACGAAATCAAGACTTTTCGTCTGAGAAAGCACAAAAAGTATTTATGAGCTGATACTCAGAGAGATACTTCTTTTCTAAATTGCAAGTTCTATATGTAAAATATGTGAGGGATAATATGTTGTCCGAAGAGAGAAAAGCTTGTGGCAAAAGAGTGCCTCCAAATTTGCAAAGCCAAAACCTTCAACATTAAGGAAAGCTGGCTGCCTATGCAACTTTACTTAAGGTCTGTTAATTTCCTGTGACTGTAATTAGAGTGATCACATGTTATTTTTTTCCATTGGACTTCTTTATCTGATGCTCAGAGTACAATGCATTCATCTGTGGTCTTTGCTCAGATTTTATCCATGGAGACATATGAACCTGTTCTTAAGACAACCATCAGTATGCTATTTTAGGACTTCCCAGGCAGCTGCATGTTCTTGCAGTACTGTGGAATAGTAATATCTATGTTTTAAATAAAAAATAATACATGAACTGAAAAGTTAAAAAAATAGAAATTAATTAATTACATTTGAGATGATGGAGTAAGGGATAGTTACAGTAGAGGAATAAGTTGTTATTCTTTAGTTGATCACATTTGATGGATTTTGTTGTCCATCATGAAGCACAGCTCTGCCACAGCAAAATTCAGCATAAGGGCTTTCAATTTGGCAAAGCTATAAGAAACTGAAAAAATATTACCCAGCTATGTTTCAATAATTTTTATTTTGTCAAAGAATACCCAAAAATAATCATCATAGTTTTCTTGTCAGACTTTGTACCTTGAAAATAGCTCTCCGTATTTTTTGAATTGGGCCATAGGAAAGAACTGTACAAAATATACTAATACCTTGTAAGTGGTAATGGACTCAGATGAAATCTACATCTAACATTTAAAGGATCTGTTACATAGAGTGAAAAAAGATTTAGAAAGCTTGTGGAATTTGTGTTGTACTAAAAATAATCAAGGGGTTTTTTTAGATAAGTGTACTGAGAAGAGAACTGTGGAAAATGGGACATAATTAAAATTTATAAATTAAATTATCCTACTTTCCAATGAAGTAAAATGTAACTATAGTACTTTATATAATTTTACTTCCTTTGCCTCTAGGACTAATGAAAGAGCAGAAGAAAGTGAAGGCCATGACTCTGAATTGGGAATCTGGAAAATGAGATCTGTTTTCAGCTCTGCAAGCAGTTTGCTTCCTGACCTCATCCATTTTTAGGATGAAATCTTTTAGGTTNCTTCCTTCCTTCCTTCCTTCCTTCCTTCCTTCCTTCCTTCCTTCCTTCCTTCCTTCCCTCTCTGCCTTCCTGCCTTTCTCCACTCTTTCCCTGTTTCCCCCTTTGTTGGGTGAAAGGGGGAGAATTTATACCTCAATAAACCTTTGGTGCATCCCTGGCCAAAATGGAAAACTCTACAGAAAAATGAACAATAAAAAGAAAATAAAAGTTAGATTTAAATCTCATTTTCCTGATAATCCCTGTGACAAGAACAGGAAAGATTTGATTTCATGCATTTTTAATATTTAGGTTCTAATTTCTGAACTCTCCAAACTCTTATTTAAACTATGACTTATTCTGACAGAAACCTGTCTATAGGATTTGCAATCCTTAAATTTTATTCTTAAGGGATGAAGGCACTTTGGCGTAAATTTCCCACGGTATTAAAAATGTTACAGTCTTGGTCAAATCACATCCTATCCGGCTTTAAAGGCAGAACAGAAACACCTGTTAGCCTCGGCTGTCAATGCAGAGGTTGTTGCCATTGATCATGCTAACCCTGGCTCATCATGTCCTATTTGGCCTGGGCTTACAGGCAGCTCACAAGCTCCTCTGGTGCCTACCCCACTTTAGGAGCTAAATCTCATCCAAAGCCTCTGAAAATCTGAGCTCAAATCCTGGACTAGCATCATGCTGAGACTTGAATTTAACTGAGCTTGTCCAGAATACCTATCTCATCAATCTCTACCAGTACATTTTTTCCCTAAACCAGACAGGGACAAAACTAATGATAAACTAGTGTCCTCTTCTAGATTGAGCACAGAATGCAAACATAGAAAACAGACTAAAATTTTTGGGGGGGTTGATTTGGTACTTAGGGAAATGGTTTAGCTATGACTTGGCAGCACTGGGCTAACTGTAGGACTTGATGATTATAAAAGTCTTTTCTAACCTGAATTATTCTACAATTATACAATAAAACTAGTTTTAAACTTAGCTTTTAACCCCAGTTTTATGACATTGAAGGACTTCTCAGCTGTTTTCTTATATTTTCAAGCACTGGAGACACTTGGCCTTAGCTGACTGTTTAAACCAATTGTTCAGACATTTGAGGGGCATGAATCTCTGGAGAAAATTTGTTATTCCTCTCTAGTCCTCTTGATTTGCCTTCCTTCTCAGTGTCTTTTTACCTCTAGGACTTTTTTCTTGTTGGTGTATGTCATAAAAAGGTTCAGTAAAAAGCCAGCAATTCTGTGTATAAGAATCTCCAAATCTTTTTTTTCCTAACTTTTATATGTTGCCTTGCTCTGTTCTCAGTGACTGTCTACAGTACTAATTTTGCTCAAATTGAAATGTAACTGTATGTATACATATAGATGAACACGAGTACATGCTTGCACACACATAAACATCCTTTTTTTAAACAAACTGCCATGTTCTGACCTGATTGAAACAGTCAGTGTGTGCAAGATCTCTCCCTCAGCTGCAGTAATAACTGAATATTCTTTTTAAGACTGCAAATTGCATAGCTTTGTGTCATAAATGAACTTTTAGGTCCTGAACTGTTGTTAAATGTTCTAATGCTGTTGATAGGAGTATGTGTGCCTTGAATAACGTCTGAATAGGGTTAACTTGTAGAAAATCAAGACACACTCTAATACAGCTTCTCAAAGCATTCAATCTTTCTATCCAAGCATGTGGAAACATACTCATGGGTTTGCACCAAATCAATCTGAGGCTGCTTTATGCACAGCACAAGATTCCTTATGATTGTTCTTATGAAACTTGTCAAAGGATTATTGTGAATCATCAGCTTTTACAGCAGCACAGTTTATAAGCCCCATGCAGAGGGAAGAAAAATAGAATGAAATGGTGTAAGGTTTAAGTTTGGCATTTTTTTTTCATTAAAGGATTCTCAGTATTCACTATGATGTTGCAGTATACCAAATTAAAATATTAGTTCCCTTAAGCACTTTCTGGAAATTTGTCCCATTTTGTTATTTACATGTAGTCTGCTTTGATCAAAAAATTCAAAACATTTCACTGGTTCTTATTTCATCTTCTCCCAGACTTACCGTATTTTATCACCAGCTCACAATATTGTTGGTGGTGAGGGTTCTGTAGGTGGTGAAGAAGATTACCAGGAGCTGTATCCTATTCAGTTTCTTTACACTGTCTGAAGTCCCTCAAGTTTCTGCATACAGCCTAAAACTGCGATCTGTTTTCAGTGTAGTCAGTTACTTTTTTTGTTTTGTGATGAATGCTGGATGCTAGCTCTATTAGGGACACTTTATTCAGCTACAATTAAAAGACTTTCTTCTGTTTTGATTATGGCATATTTTCCAAGAATTAATCTATTGAGCTATCCTGAACAAAGCATACTAGAAAATGAAAATGAAAAATATATATTAGGATGCATTAAAAAGCAGTTATGTGAATTATCTAAAGTAGCCTTATGGGAATATTCAGAAAGGTAGAGTGGAATGCATATGTAAATTTTTGCTGAATGAGGGCCTGAAATGATATAAAATATGGTCAGAAGTCTATAAGTTAATTCATGTAGATACAAACCTTGCAAAAATAAAACACCCATTGCTTTTATCTCTGATGATGTTTTAAGACCACTGCTGATTCTTAATACTAACCAGATACCATCTTTATTTTTTGTGTTCCCCTTTGAAATAATTCAATGCATGAGCTCCAATTAAATTGAAATGCTCAGAAAGATGATTTTGCTGCAGACAGAATTTTGAAAAAAAACTTTAAGTGGCCCTTTCAAGAGTCTGTGTGGTCTTTGAAACATCTTGACTGACCACAACATTGAAATTATTTCAAAATGTATTGGTAGTGCCCTTACAGTCATTTGTAGAAAAAAAATGTATGTGGTTGATCTAAAGTAGTACATGAAGTAATTTTAAAATAACTTTCACTTCCACTATTAAAATTAACAAACAATTCTGAAGTCAATAGTAACTTATGACACTCTGTGACACTCTAGTTCTTTGACAGCAGTTTAGGATCTTCTCCAGTGAGCTCCATTTATTGTGGAGTGATATCAGAGTGCATGAACTGTTTTGGGTTGTTTTCATCTGAAGCTAAACTGGAAAACACGATGCAGGTGTGGATCAAGTTAATACACCCCAGAAACAAATGAACATTCTCCTGACACTAACCATATGAGAGATAGTCTGAAGTAATCCCCCCGCCACAGAACCAACACAGGATGGATCTCAAGTCTGTGTCAACAACTATCTCATTCCACAGATGGCACACAACTACTGCTCTATGCCATTTGCTAATGCAGATGCTGCCTAACATGCACCTGCAGTAGTGCATTTTTTGATCTAGGTGTTCTGGAATGTAGTGATACCAGCTACAGTTCTGGTTTCAAGTCAGTATTCAGTACAAATGTAAACTCCAAAACAGGTAAATTGAACAAAATTAGAAGGTTCCATAGATACATAAGCAATATCAGTATACAATGCATAAACAGTGCAGCGTAGGAAAGTGAGTTCATCAATAATGGACTACATATTTAGAACATAGATTTCTCAATAATAGATGCAGAAAGAACAGAAGAGGAAAGAGCTGCCTTTCTGGGAAAACAAGTTTTTGAAGCACCCTACCTACGATTTCTGAAGAAGTACAGGGGACCTGCAAAATTAAAACTTGAAGTTAAAAAGATATGCACTGTTTGATCAGACAGAGCAGTATCGCAGGAAAATAACAGAAATCAAAAGCAGAACCTGTTTAACCTCCTGTCCCAGGCAAAACTTTTTAGAGACTATTGTAATCATGATCCACTTGGGATGATGGATGACTCTATTTCCATATTTCTAATGACACTCTTGAGCAGGCTAATCACTGCCCTGTGAGCATGCCAAATTATACGTGCTGAATCATTTTCATGGGAAGGATATAATGTGCACAAGGTTTTGATGTAGTCACCAACATCAGGATGATCATTTTAACAGCATGACTGTGTGAGCCCTGATTTTTTCAGGGATTATATGCATATGCATGTATGGACATTCAAGCGCATTCCAATTCTATAGTACATACAATCCAAAAATTATGATTGTTTGACTTGTCCTATAAGACCAAGGAAAGTACTAGGAGCCTTGATCAAATCTGAAGGTAATGTAAAGTTGGAACACAATTCACTTAAAAGTTTAATAAAAAGCCTGAATAACAGGTCACAGAAGGGGTGGTCTAAAAATTTTCTTTCTCATCAAAGCCTTAATGAAAATTCTGAACTCAATTAGGAAGAGCTTTATTTTTGTGGAACCTGTATACTTAGGTCACTATATATACAGTGATATATATAGATATATAGATATAGATATTTAGGTAGATAGATAGATAGATAGATAGATAGATAGATAGATAGATAGATAGATATAATTGCAGTCATCTAAAATTTGGGATTTATTTTCAGTATAATTTTAGCAATTCATCTAAAGCCTATGAAGAGAATGTTACATACAGGTATTGACTTATCCTACCACTCTGAACAACTGAGATATTTAGGGTTGGCTGAATCATCTTTGAGAGTCCCTATTTTGAGATTATAAAGTGGCTTAGAAAATTCTGTATAATGGGTAAGTTGTGTTTTTTTTAGAGGGATGAAGTTATTTGAGTTGAAAATCAATAAAAAGAACATAGCATCTCCAGAAAGCACATCACGTCACCCTTGGATTGATATAAAACAGGTGGCTTTTGGGTTGTTACTTTACTTTACATACCTACCTTTTTTAGATATCACTGTTGGGATCTACATGACCTCTTTTAGACAGCAAAGACTGTTAGTCTCCTTAGATTTCTCTTCCACCCAGTGAAGGTGCTTCCAAGGTGCAGTCCATTTCATCCTAAGGAAGTTGTCTAAAATATTTCAGATATATTGTGCCCTAAACCATATATTTCCCTTTATGTAAAGAAGCCAGAGACAGTACTTGGTGTGCTGGACTCTGTGTTGTAGAAGTTTCAAATTTAAGTGATATAGGTAAGTGCCTGAAAATTCAATCCTTATAACTTAAATACAAACAAAGAACTTAATATAGTGTTGTGGATTAATGAATATCTGTTCATGCCTTCTCTGTTCAGACTGTTTGTATGTAGGCAAGTAACTTCAGTGGGTCACTTGTACCATGAGAAACAATCCCCAGTACTAAGAACAAGATGACTGGAAGCAAAATTTACACTGCACTGCAAGAGGTTAATCTGCCTGGCAACAGAGAGAGAAGAAATACTAAAAAGGTTATTAGTGTTTCTTCACAACCATCACACTTTGGATAGTCCACATGTATGAGTATCTAAATGGAGGGTGCCCAGGAGGATGTTTCCAGGCTCTTCTCAGTGGTGCCAAGCAGGAGGCAATGGGCAGAAACTGAGGAAGAGAAAATTCCACCTGAATCTGAGGAAGAACTTCTTTACTGTGCAGGTGACTGAGCACTGGAACAGATTGGTCAGAGACGTTGTGGAGTCTTCCTTACTGGAGATATTCAAGAACCATCTGCAATTCTGTGCCATGAGCTCCAGGATGACCCTGCTTGAGCAGGGAGGTAGGACCAGATGATCCACTGTGGTACCTTCCAGTTTGACCCGTTCTGTGATTCTGTGACTACATGATAAAACAGTTGAATCACTGAGGTCCTCCACAGTCTAGTCAACAGCAAAATCTGCTGCTTTAATGAAGCTTTCAACATTGCATAAAGACAAACAAATGCAATTTGTAGATGGGGAAGCTGTTTCTCTGAGTTGCTTGTCAAGGCTTCTCAGAACTGCCATTCTAAGTAGAATTCAGCTAAAAGTAGAATGCTAATTGAAATAATAGCTTTTAATGGTTGAAAAATCCACAAATTTTACTGGCATTTCAGAAAAGGAATTTCAGAAAGTATTTATTTCAGGAGACAGAAATACAGTTAAAAGCAGGATTGAAGAAATAAATAAATGAAGAAAATAAGGAGATATTGTCTTTTATTTTTAGGAGAATTTTTTGATGATTCTTCTCTCTCTATAAAAGTTTCTGTTTCTCTTTGCTTCTGTAATCTGCCTCAGTGATTGCACAGTGTTTGTTGGCAGAACATATGGTGACTACCTGACCCTGTACATGCAGTCAGGCAGAATCCAGGTGGAGAACTAGTCACTGCACACTGAAATGTTTCTGAAAATGATCATTTGATGTGACCATTTTTCTTCCAGGTCTCTGTTGCTGCTGTTAACAACCAACTTAGTAAAATGACCAAGGGTATGTTGTTTTCTGTGTATATTTGTCTGCCCTTTTGCTGTATATCTGCTGCACAATATGTCCCAGGGCACGAAAGGGTGTCCCACTGCCAATATGTCCACACTGGAGAAGTACTGGCATCTCCTTAACCCTTCCATGGCCTGTTCAGATACACGAGGACTATGACCTTGACCTTAATAGAGATAAAAATGCCAAAATAACAAAATATAAATAAATAAAAAGAGTGGAATTTTCACATTCTGTGATTTCAACTCTTGCTGTACCCAGATCAACAAAATATGTTTACTGTTGGAGTCTTACAAATAAAAAATAAGTTTTTTTGAATATTATATTATTTATATTCTTGAAAAGGAGTTGAAATAAAAGTGACATTTTGGATTTGAAAAAATCACTCATTTTTCTTTTAAACACAGCTAAATTATTCCTTCCCCCCATGCTTGTGCATAATTACCAATTTTAGCAATAACTGGATGCGGTTCTGGGAAGATTAATTGCAAAGACCGAACACAATAAGATTATTAAAGGAGTTTCCTTGTTTCCTATCATTCAAGACCTAGTTTAGGTCAGAGAATATTTTCATGCTGTTCTTTTCCTGCAGTCCCTTGATGACATCTATACCCTGAATTTCTGTGGGTTAGACTGTTGGCTTTAGTCCCATATTATAACAAAAAGGTATTTTCTAACTGAGAGAAGTCATGTTGGCACCTTTGCTCTGTGCTCACAAAATGGTCACATTTCCTTTTTCCTAACATATTGAAGATGGGAGGACAAATCTTATATTTATAGATGACACACAAACTACTCTGCATCTTTTCTTGTGGTTCTATTTTGATGGGAAAAGCCTTTTCTTAGGCCTTTGCACAAAAAGAAAACCAGTATGTCTGTGTTCTGGCTCACTATTCAACTGTCTAATGCCATTCAAAAGTCCTGTAGTTTACAAAGGCAGAAAAAGGCTTGTGTATCTTGAAGCTGCTCATACCAATTCCTTTTTCATGATATCTTTAATCTAATCTAAGTAGGAGTTCTTTCTTCTTCCTCCAAGAAGAGCTACTGGCATGTACAGGTGACAGCACAGCAGCAACCACTGTTGGCATTAACTCTGAGGATTCAAAAGACCTAACTTTGCTGATGAGTAAAGTCAGACAACTGCCAGTGGCTTCAGGTTGAGAGGCTTGATCCATTGCCTACTGAGTCTACAGAGTTTTTTCCTGGTTTGCACCATAATTTGCTGCAAACACTTTAAATGAAGGTGATTTCTTTTCTTATTTGTAGCATTAATGATACAGAAATAGATTTCAGCACCTTTTACATCTGCTTCAGTCATGTTCCACTGAGCCCATGACCCATTTTTAACAAGAAATCTTCAAAAATGATTGAGATAAAAGTAGTGTTATGAATAAGCCTTTGGGAATAAGAACACCCCCTTAATTCTTTCCTTCCCTCCTTCCTTTATTTCTTCCCACCTCAGGCCCTCATAATGTAATTTTTTTTTAAAATTAGATCATCTATAGGTCACCTACCTGTGTGTTAACTGTGTCAATTTTTTATTGCAGACATGCACATGCCTTCGTTCTGCCTGGGCATTCAAAATTTTTTTGCTGGTTTTGCTTTTGTGGTGATTTCATTGTTGTTTATCCTTTGCTATGCATAGTGGTAATTACATTATTTGTTTTTTTACAAAAGCATGCAAGAAAAATGTCATTGCTTTTGAGTGACTTTTCTCAATTAAATCAGCAGTATCAGATAAGATTAGGGAAAATGCTTGCAAAGCACTGGTCAAAGAGAATGAGTCTCTTCATGCTAAATAAACTTTGAGAAAAAACTTCTAAATTATTTCTCTTGCATTATTTGTCGAGTGCAATCACAGATTATATTTGACCAAGCAAAGAACAACATGATCCCAATTTCCCCCAAAATATACAGAAAGTGGATATTTTCCACCTCTGTATCTATAAATAATAAATGCCCTAAAGTTTGTACACAGTAAATAAATCAGTAGTTTAGGACAGAGCTTAATTGTTCTTCACATCATTTTTATGGCTGCAATGACTTCAGTGAAATTTCTGTGGAGTTGAGATTCACAGATGAGAATTAAGCTTCTTGGTCGGGTGAAATGAGTCTGAATTACGGGCATTTGACCGAGACAATTTCATTAGTGATTAAAAAGCATACAGAAAGCAGATATATGGGGCGTAAGGGATAATAACTGGAAGTTTTGGAATTAATCCAACGAGGAAAATGCTCTAACTTTACAAATTTTAAAGGTATTTTGGTTCTTTATCCACTTTTTTACCAGTGGGTTCTACATGCATTCCCACTTGTGATGGAGCAAATATTTGATATGACCTTTGGTGGGCAGATAATGATCTGTTGAAACTGACCAGCTTTAAATGAAGAAGTTTAATTTGCATCACCCTATTAACCTAGTACCCCATGAGCCTAAGTGAATACAAGATGGCTGAGGAAAGGAATGGTGGTGCAGGAGCAGAAATGTGAGGCAGTGACTCTTGTACCATACTATCTGTACTATAGGATCTAAGCCTCTGTAAAACTACACAGCCCTTCAGACTTAATGACACTGAACTTTGCTTAGGCACCTTCTGTTGGCAGTAGGGAGGGACTTCCCTCAACCCAGAGCCTGATTTACCCACCCTGATCTGCCTTCTCTAGGTTTATATTGAGCAGGAGAAAAGCCCAAAAGATTTAGCCTGCACCTGAAAGAAAATTTATGGCTGTAGTCTGTAGTGCAAAGGGACATGTCCCTTCCTGCACATAAGCACAACTCTTAGCCTTTCAGAAAATATTCCCAGCCCCACTTTTCTACTGAATAATGTCATCAGTGTTATGATGTCTGCCCACAATGTGCATCAGCTAGTTCTTTTGGGGTAAGCCTGGAAATGGAGAGAGTAGGGAACCCACCGTGATATGTCAAATTAGACAGTACCCCAGGAGGTGAACAGAAAATGCACAGGTAATAATGAACAACATGTACCTTGCTCATGTTTCTGACAACTGTAGTTTCAGTTTAATTATTCATAGGAATGCTTTGCTGGATTACTGTTGTTGTTAATGTGCTCTTGCATATTTTATAAAAGTGATGACCTGGAAGCAGTACTCAGTCTGACAGGCAGGGCAGCAAGCTGGGCTGCTTTTTAAAAGAGAGGACAGAGAAGTGAAAGCAGAACCGTCCTCCTTTGTTACCTTAGCGTGGCAGTACTGTGCCTCCCCAGATCCCTGTGCAGATCAAGGACTTCAGTATGTAGTGAAAAAACCTTCACACTGCATAAAGTGCATACCCATGGAGCTACTGTCATTGCTTAATCATTTTACATGTCAGAGAAAAATCGTTGCATGTGGAGAAATTGTCAGTGACCTGTAGAGTGCCCATGCAGCTGGTCCCATTTTGTACTGTGGAACTGCAACCTCTATTTTTGTTTGTGTTGGGGCAGTCTGTGACCTTAAGCAAAGGCAATTTGTTATGGTATTACCGCCTTGCTAAAGTGTCTGTGCTGATATTCCAGACAGATGTTTGCCTAACCTATTCTTAAAGACCTCCAGTAGTGGAGAATCCACAATATCCCCAGACAATCTATTTCATTGCTTCATTATCATTACTGCTAGAAACTTTCCTAAATGGCATTTTTATCATAATTGCTTGTAGTTACTAGTAACTGATTTCCAGGATGCCAGATGTGTAAATAAAAGGGATTGTTCCTTCATAAGTCCTCCATTTTCACTTTTCAACAAATTTATTAAATAAATAATCTGTATTTGAGAAAAGGGTCAGTCTAGATAATGTTTAACTCTTTGCACTAGCCAGGACAACTATATTCTATTAATTTAATGACCTATGAAACCAATATAGTGCAGAATAGTCAGAAACTGACTGTGAACATCATCATAGAAATCTTGGTGGAAAACCTTCTGATACTAAATATATGAAAATGTTCCATAGGGATGTAAATATTTTCACACCCTCATCCTTTCCTTCACTTTGACATGATAAAACAGAACTTATTTTTCCAATAAACAGAGTGCGCCACCGAGTTTAAAGCTGTTGAGAAAATCAGTGTTTTCAGTGTATTCTTTGAATTTCATCAAGGAAAGAAGAAAGAATCAGAATACTCATTACTTTGCATGGATAAAAAAGTACCCAAATCTAAACTGGGTATTGAATGCTATTATTTTGATTAAATAAGTTTTGTGCTTTGCATCAGTGTAATTACTTATAGGAGTAAGGCAGTAAGAAATCAAACTCACTAGAGATCTGTCCTTCTAGGTGCAGTTTCATTTAATGGAGTCCAACTAGGAAACCTTACTATAGCTGTAGGCTGTCCATTGCTGGGTATCTTCTTTTTGCCTTTGTAGCTCTTTGACCGGGACACTGGCTCGCCTGGTGCCAAGGTCAGAGGCAGGGCAGAGCTCAGATCCTTTGGTGTCAGTGCCCCTAACTCGGGGTGAGGTAGATACAGCCAATGGGGAGAGAACAGGGAGGAATCAGGTGTACAGAACCAACTCCAAAACAGGTGTCTGAGAACTCTTTGGACCTAATGCATAGTAAACTAACCACATGGATATGCATCAGAGAACCAGGAGAAGGGTCCAGAAGCGAGGAGGAGATGCCGTGGAGGCTACACCCAGTGGGAGGTGGATTAAACTATGGCTCTGCCTCCAGCATCTGGGTGGAAATCTACCCACTGGCTCCCGCTTGGTTCACCAGTGGGCTGGCTAACCACAACACCTTACAGATTGCTCCAGGTCTGGAAAAAAATTTGGAAGAATAAGCTCCGTGGTCATCCTTTAATTCTAAAACCTAATGAAGCCAGCATTGAATGTGAGCTGGTTGATTATTGGTGTTTGATTTACAGGTTATCAAAACAGTGTGAAATATTTATGCACTAGAAAGGCATAGTATCATAAAAAAAAGCAAAATAATTTAAATTACAAATGAGGAAATTCATAAAATTACTATATCCAGACCTCTTATGCCATACCTGCAACAATATTCACATTATACAAAAGGTCATGCAGAGCCTACAATTTCTATGTGAAAGCTGATTCTAGGATCAGTGGGGTCCCTGTGGACATTGTGAAGTACAAATAGATTCAGATTAGATAGATTCTTAATTTCTGATATGGCTAGTTATTATTGAGTAGAGTGTGCTTTGATCTCAAATATAGAATTATGCAATAGCAATGAATAAAATCTCAAATTATTGCTGACCTTTTTTCCTAGTAGTAATTTTGAAGAGGAAAACAGTTTTAGGGTCAAGTCATCCAATCAAATGAATTTAATAATATTGCTATAGCAATGTAATCCCAAGGAGGGCTGTAATATAACTGTTGTAACACTTTGCTAAGAGAAAAAAAATTGCATATGTAGATATGTATGCTGGACTGAATGGCTGAATGACCTCTCTCAGGGACAGTAAGGGGTGCATACTCCAACAATGCAACTGACATTTTTCTTTTGTGTTTCAAAAGTGTCAGTTTTACAAAATAATCTAAAAAGAGAATAAAAGAGGTTTGCAAAAGGAAGCCTAAGCAATTGAAAATGAAAATAGGAAAAGAAAATGTAATAAAACCTGAAATGTGCTATATCATACTGTAGTTCATGCATTACCTTTTCAGCAGTACTTCAAATAACACACTCTTTGACAATGGTGCAGGCCAATTAACTTTTTGTGCTTCATGACACCGTAAGTACTGTAGCTCCAGCAGTGTTACATGATTATTTTATTTAACATATTTAAGGTTTTTGAATAGTGAAAACTATAGTAAAACTTATAGTGAAAACTAGAGAATCCATGATATAAATTTGCAGGTGAAAGGAAAGGTTTGTTTTCAATTCTTGCTCAAGTTTTTTTCCCTTTTAAAGGAAAGAGAAGCTGCAAGGAGGATGAAAACCTCTCTGCTCTTCTTGGATGGGAATTTTCCTTCTGGGTGAGTCACCAGTGAGTTTATGCCCACTTCAGCTGGCTCTGTATTATCCCTGCCTAACCGTTCCTGATGCACTTTTGGACAAGCAGAACTCAGCTGACGCTCTTTGCCCTTTCCCTACACATGCTGATCTTCTGGACCATAAATATCTGGAGAAAAATTCAGTATTTGCCATTAGCTGACTACTTCTGGTTTAGTAATAGTCCCTTTCACCATGTGCTATCCTGGAACTCTGGTTTTATATTATTATCTTTCTACTAAGCCTTTCTGAGACATTCAAAAGCACTATGTCACAAAACCATACAAAATGAGTTAGTTTTATTGCATTTATAAGAAGAAGAGACACATGAAGAGATTAAGGCCAGGAATATTAAGAGGATTCACCCATTGTGGGTGTTTCAAACTTGGCACAAATAAATGCTTGGCTTAAATAGAAACATTGGTAAGCATTTCTGATAAGTTTGATCTTAATGACTCCTTAAAAGGCCAGTGTTTCAGAGGAAGATCTCAGAATGGACTTAGGAAACCTGAACCCTCAATTCTGTGGTCTAACCACATGGAAAATAGTTATAGCACATGGAACAAAGTCAAACACCAAATCAATAGGAGAGATCTGTACTTGTTCAAAGGAACTTTTATGTTTGATCTGGGTTTAGCTTATCTATATATGTGGAAGCACAAAGGAAAAGAAGATTGGAAAACCTTGGAGTTAAAAGTAATAGCTTCTGATGATCTCAATCACCTTCTGCATCAGAAACTCTCTATAAATGTATGGCTGCACTACTGCAGCATACTGCCAAGGTGACCATCTGTCAGTTAGCTTCCAGGGAATCTACAGAAATTCTCTTCTAAATCAAGATTATTATTTAATTTTTGAAATTGGGGAAGGAGGCTCTTTATAAACACTTTAATTTACCTGATGACTTTATGGGCTAAATTGTTAATAGGATAAGAATTCTCAGCAATAAGTAAATAACATCAATTCTCATCAGATACAAACTCATGCAGAGTTTGAATGATGAGGGTAAAAGCTATCATGGAAACTTGAATCAAATTTATTAGCAGATGTTCAGTGGTGCAGAAGAATTATACATGAATAATAAAGTGCAATGCTAGCTGAGAGCTCTCGATTTCCCGCTTTTCCCAGGAAGTACCTTTTAATGGAAGTCTTTTCCCAGAAGCTTAACATTGTGTTGAATTATAATTAAGCCATATTGAGAAAACATTTGAATGACAATGATTTACAAATGATCAAATTATTTTGGGCTTAGCTTAGGGCTTTACTGACTAGAATGATTTCTCTGTTATGACCATATGTCTGTTGAGAAACTTGATTCAAATGCGAAAACTATTGGGATTTTTGAGACAGTTAAAGAAATTGAAGATGTTTCCTTCAGTTTTATTCTTATTTAGTAAACTAAATATTTTGTACTTGTCAAAGATCAAGAAATAACAGTTCATAACAAATTTAGGTGCACGAACTTCTAAAACATTTACCATGCCTGCTTGTCACAGGCAAGGAAAATTTGTTTCATTACCTGTTTACCCATCCAGGGGTAATAACTAGTGGCACGGATGGAAAGAGCAAGAAGACACACACTTTGACCTTCCCTAAAGGTATCCCTATTGCCATGGTCCCCTTCCATGAAATTGAGCAGTGATTTCTTTCTGTCTCTGAGACAAACTGCACCTCATCAAAACAATCTTTATTTTGAGCAGTAGCATGATGCTGCATCCTTCTGGTCAGGGAGCTTAATTCATCACCCAAAAAGGTATTCTGAGAAATGCATAGACAGATAGTAATATCCTAAAGGCTAAGGGACAGAGGATGACAGATGGGAATGAAGAATAATGACTAGAAATCTAAAGATGTTGTTTCTTTCATTGTGCAATTTTACAGTTGTTACCATAAGTATTTAGAGGACCCAAGGTGATTCAATATCTGTGTATAGGGAAAAGTTTGAAGGTCAGCTAATTCAGTCACCTAACATAGGCACATCAAGCTTAAGAGGTGAGGTTCTGACAGGTAAATGCCACTCTCCCCTTATTCTGCAAGGCACTGAACTTGATACTAGAGGCAAAGGGAATATTTAGATGAATCAAAACATTCATTTTTATGCCAGGTTCTGCTTCCTGATCTTTCAGCCATGCCCATGCAACTGCCCAGTGCAGCTGCCTGGTGCAGCTCCAACAGCCAGGGAAAAGGGAATTTATTATTTTCCCTTCCCAGTGCGTTACACCTGTTGTTAAATCTGCTGCTGAGAACAGGCACAGGCTCTACATCTTGACTTCATTGGTTGTAAGTTCAGAAGCATGCTAAACATGCTAACAGTACATTTACAAAGGATACACTGATATATTTTGGGGCCTGCTATACCTGAGGCCCAATTATGCTTGTCAGAGGGCACATTTCTGAAGTGCCTCGATTGGATTCTAAAACAGCCTTATTCCCCTTAAATTTTCCAGAAGTGTGATATTCTTTAAATCTGCAATCACAAGTGTTGGTAGGAAAGGGTTAAAAATGTAAGATTTCAGGAGGAGGGAATAGTTTTGCTCAATGTGACCTTGCTGTTGGAAATTCTAAAAATGTTGGTGTGGGAAAACTCCATTACTTATGCCTACAGTTGTTCATCCTCTGTTTCCAGAAGCAGAATTCCTGTGGTGAGACAGCACAGTCTCACAGACATGCCCAAAGCTCTTTGTATAGTGAGGCAGGAATTCTACCAACCCACCTCCTGCTGTTCACTAGGATGAACTGAGCCCAACGGAGCCTGTTGTGAGCCCACGTGTCTCTTACACCCAATGTCGTTCCCAAGGTAATGAAATAAATCTACTCTGTTGGAGACCAGAATGTGGAAAATACTCCTCCCCCTCAGGTGGAACCTGTTACAGACCAGAATGCAGAGAATTTTCCTCTCCCTGAGGTAAAACCTATCGTGGAACCTGCTGCAAAACCTACTGTTGAACCTGTTATAAAAACTTTTGTGGAATACGTTATGAAGCCTACTGGGACACCTGTTATAAGACCTGATATGAAACCTGAAGAACAAAGCTGGCCCCCCCTAGAAAATCCTTACTTTGACTTGCATCCATGGAGGAGGCTGACGACTCTCAAAGAGACTTTAGGGTCTACTGCAGTGTAAATTAGGTGATAAAAATAGTGTGCAAAATGTCACAGGGTGAAAAGTTGAAGGGTTTTAAAAATTGTTATTGTAGTGAGTTAATAAGGGATAAGAGACAAGATGGAGGAGGAATGATGCAGCTAAAAATTCCTTTTTCCTTTCTTCTACCTGTGATCCATGTTCTGCTGTGGAGCTATTGGATACAGTTCCACTGCAGTTCAATTGACAGAGACATACCTGGCCAACAGATATTGGTTTGAAAGTATAAACAAGAAGTCACATGAAAAATGGTATAAAATGCCTGGGGAGAAGAAGGCACCATCTCATTCTCTCCTTCTTGCTGCTAGAGACTAGGTGCTGTCCTGTATCTTGCTTATGTTGATATTAGTATTGCTGATAAGATGTAATAAACTGCAAGCACCAGCAATACTGTTCTGTCTTTTTTGGCACACATGCAATTAATTCGTATATTATGGCTAAATTAACGAGGCAAGGTTGTAATACTACTCTTTGCATTTCAGCCGTGGTTTGATGGTTGCCCTTAGTTACTAGTATGTGTCGATTCAGACAAGTCAATTTGTGGTATATAATTGCATATTTTGTTAGCTTCCTTCTTTAAGATATATTCAAAATTCACTATCTGTACCAGGCAACTTAACCGTAGAAGCTTAGAATAAAAGGAAAATGCAAAAGAAAACTTTGTCTTCAGTATCTCATTTCTAGCTCATATAAATGTGATAAGGTGGTCTGAAATGCATATATTACAAAAGACTGCTACACATTCCCAGTTTCTACTTTTATATATCTTTATGTTGCCATAGCTCATCATATCTCTTGTGCAAACCCACTATCTCTTGGGAAATGTATGTGTGCAGACTCTCAAGTCTCTCTTAGAAAAACTCCTGCCTAACAGTAGATTCATATCAGAATATTGGAAATCACTGTATTTCCAGTTAATTGGCAAAACCTAGTCTTTTTAATATCTGAATTCAGAGAATGGTAGAAAAACTGTTCTGATAAGGACTTTGAATGCCTATCCTCTTGCCTGACGATGACCAATTATGTCTATAGGATTTGTCTGTGATAATACTCAAATATTAGGGCAGTATTGTTTAGTCTTGATTAAGGTGTACTCCCAACTGGAATACATGAGTCCTGGAATGAGGAAACACTGAAGGGTATGCCCATACATTAATCTCATAAAAAACTTTGACCTTTAAAAATGTGATTTCTATTCTGGTGGTCATTTCTGATTTTACCTACTATTATCTGTTACTTAGCATCACACTATTATTTTATATTTTTTATATATTTATTGCTTTGTACTTTTATTATGCTACATATCTTTGGGAGGCTGTTTTCCTACTACATTTCAAACGATAGATATGCTATGTGCTGCAACTTTATTGATTTGGCTTTTGAAAAATACCTGCAATAAATATGCCTTAGTTTTAAAAAAAGCTTCTTATTAGTTGAATTTTTAGTAGCTAGGCAATGAAATTTACTGCCCAGAATTGATGGGCAACAAATCCAACAACGGGTAGATGGATTCATCAATTTCCTACTAAAGAGAAAAGCAAAGCACATGGCTAAAGGTCAAAGTATGAATAGTAGCATGGATACTTCATGGCTGAAGTGATCACATTGAAGGAAAGCAGTTCCATATTCAGAATCATATTTAAGACTTGTAGAATTATTTCTGCCTGGTTTTAGTTATCTCTAAATTGCTTGTTGAGGTTCAAAAGCAGGTCTTCTGTATCAGGAGCTCTTCTAGTGCAGTCTTAGAAAATAAAATAAATTTATTTTCATTTTAAAGAACTAAACAATGTCACCACAGAATAAACACTGCTCCTCATAAGAAACACACATCTGGAAAAGTTAGAAGTATCATTAGGTAAGCTAAAACCAGGAAGTCAGTGGGCCTAACTAACCTGAAATTCCGTACAGCGGTTTGCAGCGCTAGTGGTATTAGATTTGGACAGAACACACCACATGGAAAATGAAGAGTACAGTCCTGCCTATCTTCTCCATGAATTTGAGGTATTGGAGGGCGAGTCAGGCTACAAAAATAATATGGTTAGCTGGAAAGATACATCTTTAAAGTAAATTTCCACTAAGCTCTCTTCTTGGAAGAGATCAGAGTTTTCACTTAGATCTCTTGCTTTACTGATGCTGCTGTAGTCAGGTAGAGTTAACTTCCTGATGGTACAGTGTTGGGAAACTGGTTTAGATCTTTAGAGTGGGGTTTGATCCAATTGTCCTTAGCTGTCTAGAAATTAGAAATGGGTCATCCAGCTGGGTATATAGTGGCAGGTCAAGTATCCCACCTGACTGCCCCCTGTATGCAATCTCTCCCACATCCTGTGTAGTATCTTTTGGCAGCGTGCAAATTTTTGTGATGCTTCAGGAGTCACAATGGCATTACACATTTTTTGCTTAAGCCACTGAATCCCATCTCTTCATGGCCAGCCTTAACAAGGTGTTGAACTATGTCGTTAAAAGGAAGAATAGACACCTGCCGAATCAGTAAGGAGATTAATCATTCTTTGGAAATGCCATTGCCTTTGACTGACTGCACAGAATAGACAATTTTTAGAAGGCTGAAGTTAAACAAGATGAATGTCTGTCTTGGAGACAAAGGCATTAATGAAGTAACATTTACAAATGGAGATGCATGATAAGGTGTTTGTTGCCCACAGAAGACACAGGTCTCTGCATTATCCTCTACATGATGAGCAACCACATTAGTTTTTGTAATTTAAGGTTCTGTGTGACAAAAGTTGAGTATTTCACACCAAACTAAAATAGAAATTCCCAGGTCATTCTCTGAAGAAGCACATTTCAGCATTTCATGATGAAGAGTTGTGCATCTGAATTTCTAAACCTGGGGAGGAAATATAATGTAATGCAGATGTCTTCAGCTCCATGGATAAGTGTTTTAATTATTAAATATTATATAGTAATCAATAATGTTTTAAATGTAGTTACTTGCAGCTCAATTTTGTGATTTTTTTCATTAAAAAACCTATTCCTCATTTGTCAGAGGCCCAATCTGATAATGTGTCATATCAGAATACCAGGTTAAAGGTGGGACTAAGCTTGACCCTTGTACCTGGCCTCATCACTCCAGCAGAAACCTGAGGACCTCTCTGTGAATTGCCCGGAGGTCTCATGGCAGTGACTTTATTTTCTAGGATTACTTGTTCTCAGACTATTTTCTTGAGAGGGCATCAGGGTACAGCCCCCTCCTTCAGACTGAGAACTGTAGATTTAACTCTGCTTTTCCTCATTCCCCCAGTGTATAACAGGGCAGCAGAGGAAGAAAGAACAGTAGCCAATCTTGTGAAAATTAAATTAGCATTTATCTAACACCTGCCTCCAGTGAGAGAATCCAATTGGTTCTCTGAGAGAGCAGGAAAATGAAAATCAGAGCAACAGAACAAATAATTATCTGGGGAGAATGAGGACAACCTGCAAGCCTGCCTGATCCTTGGAAGGATCTTTAAGTTTGACCAGACTGAGTGAGGTGTTTTCTCCTCTATTTTAATTCTGAAGAATTTTAATTCAAAGGGAAGGTGTTGTGTGTGGCATTGCTGCAAAACATCTCCTGGGGATGCAGACTCTGGTCTGGCTGGCAGCAAGGACACGCTGACACCATGTCCTGGCTGACCTTCAGCCATAGAAGCACATCCCCAGAGAGACAGGGCTCTCCACGTGCATTTGCACTTATTCTGTGTTAGTTGCAGGTAGATACCTCAAAACATCAGTCCTACCAGTTCCCCTCTTCACAGATTCCCCTCAGCAACAGCTATGTTTTGAAAAGAAGAAGTAAAAATTAGCATGTGGATAGACTGCCTTTGGAAGTATTTCCCAAGAACTGCTAGGGTTATCTTTCCCTTACCTGTACTTTAAAACCTTCTTTTTCTTCTTGTCCGAGAAGAAGTCTTTTTGAGGCATTCTCAGATTATTTTCTCCTCTATAATTTGACTAGTTTTATGAAATAACCCTTCAAATCACCTGCTAATGAAATAATAAAGCTCATGCATTTGCAAATATATGTACTATATTTAATCTATATTTTAAATTAAATTTAAATAAATTTAAATTTATATTTAATTTATATAAATGTTATATTTAATAATATTATTATATAAATAAATTCATAATTTAATTTATTTTTCCCCACATATTAAAAAGGTTTAGTGAAGCCAAAACTGATTACTGTGCCTCTGTGGGCCACAGACATGTTTCCCCAGTTTGTGTCTTTTTAGTATGGCAAAAATTCCTCTCAGTACACCGGAACATAAAATTTAAATTAACAACTCAAATATTGTGGGTTTTAAACTTTTTAAACAATAAGTACAATGAGCATCCTCTCTAGGTATGGAGCAGCAAACATATAATTTGAAGTTTGAGCTTTGAAAGGTGTCTTTCTCCCATTCCCATCACAAGCTCAAAACAAAAAGGAAGATAATTAGAGGAAAATTATTATTTAACGGGTTCCACTTTCTTAAATAAGTTGATCACCTTACACTGAGGTGGAAGACTTTTCAGTGAAGCTAAGTAAGTGTTTATGCGGACACATGATTTTTCAAAACTTCTTTCTTCACTTGATTAAAGATTACATTGTGATCTCACGGTAGGACAGCAAGGGAAAACAACAAACTAAGCCCTACTCTTTAGGTGAGGCAAGAAACACACAACCAGATTCGTCTCCTTTCTGGGATCTCTCCAAAGGAACTGGCTCTGTCTATTAAGAATGAATGGTATGAGTTGGATTGACGGAGTTTCTTTGTAAAGGAGAGACATTTGGATGTCATAAATGACAAAATCCTACTTAAATTCCTGCACATTTTAGGACATAGTCTATGACTTAGGAAATGGTCTAAAGTTTGAAGGTTAGGTAACGTGACCTTCAATCAGAAAATGCTTCCCTTCAATGAAGCCAGCCAGGGTGTGTACACAGCCATCAGACATGTACATGTGAGGGAGAGCTTGGTTTGGTTGTCTGCATGTAGGCCTTCACTGTCAACTTAGACATTTGAGACTTTCTGCCTGGCTTGGAAAGAGCACATCTTCCATGAGTCACATCGTCGGTGATTGAGTCACATTGTCGGTGATTGAGTCACGGACCCAGACGGGCAGGGAATCTGAATAGTTCATTCAAAGGAATGAGCTGGTTTTATCCACTTTTCTAAGGCACATTATTTCCTTATGTGGCAATCCTCACTACGTGAGCTATCCAGTGTTGCCACATCAGCAACACACTTCCTTCTACAGGATGATCATTCCCTCTTCACCCGACTGTCAGCTCCTGGCAGACTCCTCTCTATAGGGGTCTGCCGTGGGACTCCTCCTCCCCCCAAGGTCTGGTGGAGACAAGCCTCTCTGTGCCACCATGTGCTCCTTTGTGCTGCCACGTGCCTCTGCAGGCAGGTTTTACAGCTCACAACCCAATTCTATCTTTTTTCTCCCCATATTACATCTTTGTCATATCTCCAAATCTTGAGTTTAAGATGTTCTAGGGCTTCTCAAATGATACTGTAAATGAATACCATTACTGTATTCAGCTAAAATAAGTTCACACTTCTAAATTCCCACTATGACCTAGGGAGATTTATCACCTTATAAACTTAGGGAGTGATTCAGCTAACCAGACAGGAGCTGCCACAAATGTTTAGCGGCTTTTCAGATGCCAGATTTTCCCAGTATGTCTGCATAGACTGGTGGATATCACCCAAGGAGCAGTGAATGTCTATTGTAAAATAAGGGCTCACATTCAAAAAATCTCAGTTGGAAGTAGGAATCTTTGTAGGCTGGGGGGACTCAAAACATCCAAAGTGACTCTATAATATTATTTTTAGGCAGCTAAATCCTGTTTCAAAGCAGGTATTTTATTTCACTTTAGAGTGAACTGAATTGCTCTCTCATTTCTGTTTTCTTCACTAACTTTAACTCCGCTAACTCTATTCTGAGATAAGATACTTTGCATTATATTTAGCAGTTGTATGAATCTGTAGGTAGATGCCTTAATCAGGCTCTAAATCTGACTTCTCAACTTGGCTTAAACCTGGAGAAGTTCAGAAATGAATAGCATCCTGAATAAAGTTTGCCAATGTCTGATTGCTGTCTGGACTAAAATAGTCAAAAGTGAGTCATGAATATATTGGGAGATTAGATCATCTCTCTTCAAACGAGTGTACTTCTCTCTTCAGCAATGTGACAGATGCAAAGATAAAAGATGAAGCTGTTCTTGTTACCTTCCTTCCAGCCATCCTCTTCTCAGGCATCTTACACACTCAAGAAGTCTCAGAGATAGAAGATATTGACGACAGCTCAGAGCAGCACCGTGCTCTGCCGAAAGGGAACTATTACACCACTGTGCACCTGCAAACAAGGAGTTGGCAGAAACCTATTTCATAATGTTTCCTTTCCCAGATAACCTTTGCTAATCAGTCTCCCAATTGCTTTTGCAAAATTAAATGCTGTAATTCCCTACTTGACTTGAACACCCAAGCTTGTACAGTCATCTAGACAAGAGAGTAGAGAAAGCGCTGGCTTCAGTGGCACAAGGACAGAATGTCACAGAGGAAATAAAAGTGAGCTGTTCTAATGAAGCTTAGCACCTGCACTCACAATGATGTAATACTGTGAGTTCAGCAGCTAGCACAGGTCTGCAGGTTCCCACTAACACATTTTGACACTCCAGCTTCTTGGTTGACTAGAAAATTCTCATAAAGTTTGGTGATACCAGTAAATCAGGGGTTAGGAAGGAGAGCTGTCTTTTGTTTATTTTAATATTTCTGCATTTTTATGTTCTTATTACTATGAAAACATAATATATTAAAATACAATTTTATATTAAAATATTTTCTTTGACTGCTCTCATCCACTCCAAGAAAACACTATATATTTATAAATATTCAGTCAGTTAAAAAAAAATACATATACATAAAATATGAATATGCCCTTTAATAATCGAGTTCTAGTATTTACTTATTTAAATTCCTCCAATTTAAGCTACACATTCTTATTTCTCAGTTCTGCAAGGGCTGGACTGTAACACACTGTATGACCTCACATGGAGGAAGAAAAAGGAGCCTCAATTTACTCACATTCCTGAGTAAATTACTGAGACCAAGCTATAAAAGATGAGATGCCTGAGTCCTTCTGTAACATTCTTCCAGGCTAGAATTCTGAGCAGGAGAGGTTCTCAAGGCAGTGAAGTCACAGTCCTAGCATTGTTTTACCTCTGAATAAAATTGACATGATGTATCATAGAATCATAAAAACATAGAATATGCTGGTTGGATGGAAACCAACAGGATCATAGACTCCAACTCCTGGCCATATGCAGGACCTCCCAAGAGTCACACCATATGTGTGAGAGCACTTTCTAAAAGCTTGTTGAACTCAGTGCTCTGACCATTTGCCTGGGGAGCGTCTTCTAGTGCTCAACCACTCTCTGGGTGAAAAACCTTTCCCTGACATCCATCCTAAATCTCCTCCAACTCAGTTTCATGCCATTTTCTTGAGTCCTGTCACCGGTCATGAGAATGAAGAGATCAGTGTCCGCCCCTCCGCTTCCCCTTGTGAGGATGTTGAAGACCACAATGAGGTTTCCCCTCAGTCTCCTCTTCTCCAGGCTGAACAGACCAAGGGACCTCAGCCACTCCTCAAAGGGCTTTCCCTCCAAACCCTTCCCTATCTTTGCAGCTCTAGTTTGGACCCTCTCCAATAACTTGATGTCTTGGTTATGTTGTGGCACCCAAAACTGCCTCCAGCACTTGAGGTGAGACTGCCCGGGTGCAGAACAGAGTGGGACAATCCCAGCTGTGCCTGATGCCCCCCAGGAGAGGGTTGGCCCTCCTGGCTGCCAGGGCACTGCTCATATTCAGCTCATATTCAACTTGCCACTGACCAGGATCCCCAGGTCCCTTTCCCCAGCACTGCTCTCCAGCTACTCATCCCCTGGTCTATATACACAGCCAGGGTTGCCCCACCCCAGGTGCAAAATTTGGGACTTGCCCTTGCTGAAATGCATGCAATTGGTGGTTGTCCATCTCTCTAATTTGTTGAGGTCTCTCTGCAGGGACTTTCTGTCCTTGAGGGGGTCAGCAGCTTTTCCCAATTCAGTGTCAATGGCAAACTTACTTAGTGTTCCCTCTAGTCCTGTGTCCAAGCCATTAACAGAGATGTAACAGCAGTGAGCAACAATGCTGTAATGTGACAGCATTCAAATTTTATACTGCTTAGAAGCAAAGTGCTGCTGTGACAGAATGCAAAGAGAAAGGGTGTGAGTAACTGGCATTTTCAGGACTACTGTTAGTTTTTTATGTGTCTTCCTACAATTTGGACTTATTTTAATTTTCACATCCAGAGAATCTGTCACAATAATGCTGTTTCTACACAGCATGGTAAGATTTGCTCTTAAAAAGGCAAATGTGAAGCTCTTTGAATACCTGTAAGTTACATGCATAAAATGGAATCCTGCCTCTTTTCAGCTTGTATTCCTCAAAAGCTCAGAGTTCTGTGAGGTGCAGGCACTCATACTATAAGAAAACTCTGTTCAAAATATCATGAGATTGTGACTTAGATGAACAAGTCACATATTTGCATTGCAAGTGTGCAAAAGTATGAAAAACTCCACAATACAGCTGTCCAAAAAAACGGTGGAGTTCCTTGTCCTGTTCTATCATTAAAAAAATTTGTTTGTTGGTTTGTTTTCAAAATCCAAAGTCAGAAATATCAGTACAGTCATTACTCTATTATAACTCCATTTACAAAAGAGTAATGATGACAGCTGTCTCCTCCTACTGGTTTGTACAGCTTGAGAGAGAGATGAAGATGCACTGAGTGTAAAACACCATTGAATTCTGCTGATTTGGTTTCACTTATAGACTTCAGATATTAAATGTAAATATTTGCTGAAGCCTGCAGATGTGTGTTTCTGATACATTGCTTTCAGAAAATGAGGAAGTTGAAAGCTGTATTACATTCTTTTTAGAAAGTTGCTGTGTACAGTTGCTTTTTGACTTCCAAGAGTAGGTTATTTTGTCCCCTGTCCACTCTTCCACAAATTAAACATCCTTTAGAGGGTGGCTAACTAATGAGCTGCTCACTATGTTTTTCTTTTGGCACACTCTGAGCTGAAGAGTCCTATATTTCCCCAGTGTGCAGCTGAGATGCACCTGGGGCATGCGCCGAGCGTAAGGAATCATTTCCTCATTTTTTCATTTAAGTCAAATTTCTTAAATTTATTTAAGAGACTTAGAATCTTTCTAATGAAACAAAAAATGATCAGAGAGTAAAAATATGTTAAATTATAATAATAGTTGAGAAAATATGTGTTGTGGATTATTTTTTTAAAAAGAGTATTCAATCCCATTGAATAAAATTGTCTTTTGGCATTCCAAAAATGCAGCAAGACTTAGGACATCAGAGAATGGAACTGTTGTCAAATTGCTGATAATTTTCTTTCTTACTACAAAAATACAACAAACAGCTTTAGGTAGCATTGCCACATATTTTAGAGAAATAATGTCAATTGTTAGGCTACAGGTCTTCTCTCAAGCACTTTCTTCTTGATTTTCTTGCTGCAGGAAATCTGCAAAATGTCAGATTCAGAAAATATGGCACACAGAAAGGTTCCCCCTGCATAGATCAGGAATCTGGATAATGAAAATATTTTTAAGAACTTCCTGCCTTTAGAGAATTGTAGTCAGTTTGGTCATCAAACTCAGTGATGTCAAACCCAATCTTTCTTTCTGCATTGATTTCCAAAAATTAGTGCATTTTAGCAGTTTCTGATTAAAACCAAGGAAGTTTCAGTCTTTTTATTTTGTTATTTTCTATTTGCTCCAGAAGCATGACACCAGTGTTAATTTTTTTTTTATGCTCAAATACACTTTTAGCTCAATTTATCCATCATTCTTGCTACCAAAGCTGTTTATTCCTTTTCAGTTTTAAGGGTAGGATATGTTTAGTTTGAATAAGCTATTTTACAAGGTTGGCTAAATGATCAGCTTTAAAAAACCAGTTTGTCTTTATCTATCGAAGTCCAAGTACTGAAAATCTGAATCAATCTTGTGTAACTTTTCAGCTCTCTTTCTGACTGATCCTGTGTATCTGTGAGGTGAGTGAAACTATTAGATTCATGCACTTGTCATACCCCTGTAGTTGTTAACGCAGGTAATTAAAATGTCAATTCCTTGCTGAACTACAATCTTAAATGGACTACAAAGAAGTACTTCATAAAGAAGATGAAGAGTTAGTTTGAAACTAGTGCCATACACCAGACTACTAGGCTTTTGAGTGCTCAATTAAAATGAAAACTTTTTCCTGGGTCTGGATGAAATAGCCTGCAGCATAACACAGCTTCTGAGTCCTTTTTAAAATAGTGCATAATTCAGGCTGAAAATAAGAAAGGGGAGAGGGGCTTGGAAAATAATATCCCTAAAAAGTTCTTTGTCATTAAATTAAGTGTAGATAATTCATTAATAACTTTCCAAAACCCAAGTGCTTATAGACTACATTTGCTTTCTATTACTGCCTGTAGTGACCACTATAATAGCAGACATTTTCTAGTTTAAGATCAATGGCAGAGAAATATATGCCTGTCTGTTCATATTCACATGCATCCACCTCTTAGATCTTGACTTTAGAAGAAGTATTTCTAGCAGCAGATAAGTATGGTTACTTTTAACCCATTCAATATTTATTCCATTGTTATTTGAGTATGGTGGCATAAATTGAAGTTATATGTTAAATTGATCCATTAAGCAATTTAGTTTAATTATTAAATTTGATTCAATATTTAATTTGGTTTAATAAAACTGGGCTTCCATAAATGTATGCATTTAACTGATATATATTGGGACTGTATAATTTTGAATAGATTAAATATTTAATAGAGAACACTTACTTGAATTATTCAGTATGAAGACTAGATAACTGATCTACCCTTTCAAAATAGTGAAAATGCAAATGGCACATTACAGTAATAATGTATTTCCAACCAAGAATTTGTATAAAACACTTTGAACCAGTTGTTTGTTCATTTCCAGACAAGTAAACCAATCTTTGCTTAATGGAACCAACCATTGAGAATTCATCAAGAAAGCTCCCAGAGCTGTTTTAAATTTAATACAGCTTATGAAACTAGAATATTAGAATAAGCAGAATACCGTGGTGACAAAATGATTTTTAAAATGGCTGTAACAATATAATTTTCTTCTGTCTTTTGTGAACAGCTCAATGTTTGAAAGATTTGTAGCTAATGGTGATTTAGTATTCTGGATCAGATTCAGAGTGAGAATATTCAGAGTCACAGTTGAATTTTCTAATCAAAATATATAGTTTGTGTTGATGTTGGATCATGAGAAAACTTCAGAAAATGAGACATAATTTAAGTGAACTTCAACACTCATCTAATTTCAGGTATACGTGTCATGTCAGCTGAAATAAATGAGACTTTACTTAGCCAATGCCTGCATTTTTTACTAAGAATGCATATATTTATAAGCATAGGACTGTGCAGAAGGATTTATTTGAATCAATGCGTGTACTTCAAAAATCATAAGTAAGCAGGCAAGATCTTCACTTTTCTCAGCAAATCTTATTTGACTGCCAGTGAGGACTGCTAGGCAGCACTTGTGATCTTGTTTACAGAATGGCTGTACAAATGCTTGTGCCAGTAGAGCTGATGGAGCAGCAGTGTGATGCCTGGACATGAGAAAGAGTTAGTAGCATTGCCATGTGGAGGCAGCCTCTCCAGTGATAAAACTGCATCTTGATAAGGAGTCAGCCAGGAGAAGAAGAAAAGAGACATAGAAACTAAGAAAAATACTAAAGCTGGTGCACAATATTCTTATTGTTAAATGCAATCTTAGGAATCTGTTTAGCTGCCGTATGGTACTGTAAATTTGCTAATTTGTTTCCTCTTTGAAATTTGTTCTTTCAGATATAGTCTCCTTATCCACGTTCTGTAGTGTAAACAATGGATTCCTTACCTGTGGTGAATGAAGCATTTGCTGTGTCTCGGCACCCTGCTAAGTAAAGACCTAAGGCTGACAAGGTCTGATTCCCTGTGGGCTGTATGTATCCTGTGTACCCGGGCATCACCAGGCTCGGGAAAGGAAGATGTGCCCACTGTTCAGTTAGCTAGCAACAAACAAACCTTCGATGCTCAGGGAGATTTTTAAGTCATGATAAGAATAGAATTGTGAATATGACTAGACATATTCCTCCTTTGGTTAAAAGTTATGGAAGTGGAGTCTTTTTGTCTATAAAAAGGTACTTTCTAAAGCACCATCAGTCTATTCCTACTGATGTCTTCTCCTGGTCTTAAAATCAAGAGTCAAATATGGTTAGAAGAGAAAAAGAGATTTTACCTTGGTATTTATTTTAAGGATCCTTAGGTGCATCATGTCCAGGGCAAATGCACCTCCATGCACACCACAATGCGCAACCCACCAAAGATCTGGTATAACATTATAGGTGTTACTAATTAGCATACCTATCTAAAGGTCCCCCATGAGAGGCTCCTCCCCAGGGCGCCTTCCCCTGGATGGTTCTATCTCAGTTTACAAAATATGTTCTGGAGAGGCCCTTGGGGTCTGGGGCACACTGATCCGTTAATTACTAAGCTTATAAAATATTTAGTTTCCTAGCTTAACAAACAAGTCCAAGAATATAGGGCAAAGCACTAAGAATACAGAAGTTGTAAAAAGGTATAACAGGGGTATAAAAGAAAAGGCAAAAAATCATCATGGCATCACTACTATCAATAAAAAATAGTAATGATGGTTCTTCAACACACAAAAGTCAATTAAAAGTGTGCAATTTCACATGAAATACAGATGGCAACTGTGAATATCTTTGCAGGAATGTAACCTGAGTAACCAAATCAAAATAAGGACTACCATGCTTATAACTAAGAAACATCTACCCATAAATCAGTGTTCACATTATTTTGTTATGATTGGAACACATTTCTCCATACATTTATATAATAACCAAATGAGTTTAGGCAAGATTTTTGATGCCCTTCAGAGATTATTCTTGGCTTAAAAGTATCTGAGTTTGTAAATAATTAGATAGTTGTAAATGGAATAGTTGGGAAAGGAGATATTTAACTGCTACTGTAAAACAGCAGCACTTTTTTCTACAAGAAAATATCTAGGGAATTTTTTCAGGTTTTAGAAATATTTCAGGAATGGATTGCTAAAGGAATGTGAAAATTTTGGGTTACTCTCATTGTTTTATTTTTTATGTAGTGGGAAAAGAAATGTCAGCTCTGTCAGATCAAACAGCCTTATAGAAACAACATAATGATAGGTATGATTTTTGAATCAGAATTCAATCAAAATCTGAAAGCAAAATACGTTCTTCATCTAAGATTCATTTTTCAGATTACTGTTTACAATAAAATATTATTTTAAAATAATAATGACCAAATAAGATACCTTTCTATTATAGAAATCTATTAGTTTTTTAAGTGCTTGTGGAGTGACAAAGTGGATTTTCAAGTCTAGTTATTAATGATTTAGAGAAGAAACAAAATTGTCAGTATACTTAGTCTATCATATGAAGTTTTTTTAAAAAAATGTTCAGAATTAAAATAAAACATAAAATGAAAACATGAACTCTTAGACTTTTATTTTCTTATTATTTTTATTATCAAGATAATGAGGAATTAATAAAATATACACAATCTGAAAAGTTTCAGTAAGTTTAATTTTTTTCCCTTTGAATCAATGTTTATATTGAAAGTATGAAAACACTTTAATCAGGAAAATAACAAGAAGAGTAAATTTGAAAATTGTGAAAATTTGTCTACAAAGAGTTGCCAGAAAGAGTTCAAAAGACCATCAAAAGTTATGGACTTACTCACTCTGCTATGACATGATAAATGGTGCCTACTGGAGCTATTTCCATGGTGGGAAATGGCTTGGTGTTAATCAGAACCATGAACTCCACTATGAAAAATCTGAAACGTTTTTTTCACTGTTTGCACTCAACAGGAGTGTTGTAGAATTAAGATATTGGTATAATGTCACATCCCTTTCCAGCATGCCTAATCAAAATTTTGTGTATTTAAAAAATCCTAATCCCCACAGTAGCCTCTGGGAGTCCCTATGTGTTTGCATTGTGACGTGAAAAGTATTGTCCTACTCCAAATTTTCAAAGACTTCTCAAGAACTCTAAAGGAACAGAAATGGATATGAGAGAGGAGGGAAGAAAGCACATTATGATATGTGGGCTATGCTAATTTTATTTTGCGAGTCATTTGCAATTTCATGCTTTCACTGAATTTTATATTTTGTCAAATCACAAACCTGCAGTTAATACTAGCAGGTAAGTGTTTCAGTTGGGACAATCTAAAACAGATGGAACATGGTATTGGCTAAGATAGTGTGTACAAAATTGGTTTCTGCACTTGCATTGATTAGAACCTTCACCCAGAGCCCCTTAGTGTGAACTATCCATTGAAACAGGGGTTAGTCAGTGAGCACACAAGGCATGTCATATGAAGATTGAGAAGGAGTTAGCATCTCCTACCTGCTAGCATAACCTTTTTTTATCTCAAACATCATTAGGAAAATATAGGAGAAATGAAGGGGGAAAAAGAAAAAAGGAAAGAAACCTACAGGAAATCCATAAGAACAGATCTCTCTTTTTGACAAAACTCTGTTCAAGTTTTGTGAACATCTGTGCCAGATTTCATATGATCCACACTCCTGATCACCACATGCATGCCTGTGTGCACACGCACACACACACACATTAAAAACATAGAGTATAAACTAAGGGGGAAAGTTCTGTGGAGAAAATCATAGCCATAATTTTGTATGACACTCATGTCAGTGTATGACATTGTGCTGGCAGCATGCTGAAACTGTCATTAATGAGAAGTTGATTTAACTTTTACATTAACTTCACAGACCTTCTTTACACAAAGTGTGAAATAGGCCAGCATATCAACAATGTTAATGTTCCATTAGTTTTATTCCTTGCTAATGGATTAATTCAATTTATGACCAAATAAGTATTTAACTGTCCAGTTTTGTTTGTCTTAAATCTATATAAACTTGAAATACAGTCTCCTTGACAAATGAGGTTACTAGAAACTAAATGGAAAATCTTATTTGCCACCACAGTGGTGACATGAAGAATTGCAGCCTTTAGCTCAGGGCTACTAAGCTCTTAATAATGAGAGAAAGGTACTCCATCTTCACCTATAGCCACAATTACAATGAACAAAAATAGCTGCCAAGGCTTCTGCAAAAAATATTCATGACAGTGTGAAAAATATTGATTTTAAAAGTCAAGAAATGAAATATCTTCCAAAGTGCTCCGTTCAGTCTAGTTATTATTTTCCAAAAGAAACTGAGAAAAACAAAGTATTTTGCAGAAATCCTGTATTAAAAATAAAATGGAAACAGCATAAACAAGCATAAATAAGCAATCCCACACTCCCCATAAATTAATGCAGCCCTTGAGGTCACATGCAAAGTGTGCACACTGACCTGGAATTATTTTTGAATATTGAACCTTCATCCAGTTTTCTCTCCATTTTTTTTTCTTCTACCCTAAATAAAAATTGAGAGAAATGTCTATGTGATTGTGAACCCCGGGAATGCTATTGCACAGCCTGTTGCTCTGAGCTGCTCAGAGTGTCATGCAGTGGCACTGCATGCTGATTCTGAGCTCTTACACTCACTGCATATTGGATTTGCAATGAACTTCTGAGCCATTATACATGTCAGAGCAGATGGCAGAGCCCACTGCTCTGAGCCTCCGTGCACATCTGAACATTGCATTCTGTTCTTCCCGTACTAATGCAGTATGACTGTTTGGTGCATGAAATAATGGCTTAATTTTGAACAGAATACAATGTTCATTGCAAGATGGACAAGATAAAGGTCAGGGAAACATGCTATATAATATCAGTTTTTACAAATCCTTTTTGTTACCTAACCACACTTTTCAAATGCAATTTTAATAGTGGTTAGAATTTTGAGAGATGCCTAGGTACTTCATTTCCTCTGAAATCACTGGAAGATAATAAATATCTTTAACAATCTAAGTTTAGAACACAACTCTTCATTTAAAAAAAGAGACTTAGCAGCCAAATATTAAAAACACTCAAGTAGGGAGTGTAAAGATGTGGACAGGTAACCTAATGAGATTTTCAGAATGACTAACTCCCACTGAAATCAATCTAGTCTAAGTCCTTTTGGCTTTCAGTAGGATTAATGATCCTCTGTAAGTGAGATTCTTTTGGAAATAAGGCTTCTATAGTTTCAAACATCTTACCGGTACTCCCTAAACTACAGTGCTATTATCTTAGTGCATGTTTTTTAGCTTGTTTGGGGTATATATTGTTATTTGATAGCTTCTTACCCACATGAGCCACATACAATTTCAGTTATCTCAAAGCTGTAGATTGTGGAGGGCAGTGGGCCTATGGACCAAAGGGAGCCCATTGGTGAGACCACCCCAAAATCCAGAGATCTTCCCCCGGCTAGGGTGACTGAAAAGTCTTCCCCCAAAATACTTTGTTCCATTATGTTAATATATGTACCCTAGTTCTGTTTCCCCAATTGGCCCGCTGGCCTCCCTGCCCCTTTGTACCTTATATGCCCCCACTCCAGAAGGTTGTCCACTCCAGGTTCCCCCCATTGGCCATTGCCCCATTGCCACTCCCTCAGAGTTTCTTTGTTGGCTCCCACTCCCATGCCCCGCCTGTGTACTGCCCCCATGCCCTCAGACTATTGGTCCTTGATGCTCTCTCTCGCTCGCTCTCTCTCTGCTCTCAGATATAAACCTGGACCCTCCCCTGTTCCTGGTCTTCGTCCCTGGACCCCTTTGTGGGCATGGCTGGAATAAACCTCTCCCGTGGAACCCCATACAGAGACCCTTGCTGCTTTCTTTGTCGCCAGTTTATCCTGAACTAGCCAGTGTGTTGTGTGTGTGTGTAGTGGCCTTGCCGAGCGGCTTCCTAAGGAGATGCTTTTGGGAAGGTGGCAGCATTTGCCATCAGCCCATGCTGTGACAGTACAGCTCTTTGAACCAAATGAAATCAGGGCTGGGTCCTCAAGAAACCAATAGTAGTGCATGTAGTACCTGCTGAGCTCGCAGGTTAGAAAAATGATCAGTGGGGTTCCCATCCTTCTTGAAGGAGAGAATCTGATTACAGGAGTGCCAGTTTGGTAATGTGTTCTAGCAAACCAGAGGATCACTAACATACTGTTTTACAATCAGGTACTTGGTACGTGGTAGAACAATACAAACTGGCAGTATTTTAGAAGTCATTGTGCTTTGGCAATTAAAGCTTCTATTACGGTGTGACAGTTTCAAGATGACACGCAACCATTTTAGTGTTTCCTCCAGACTGAAATAGATTTACTGGGAGGAGCACAAACTGCCTAAGGTGCCTAAGTGACATCTCTTATCTATACTGATGACTATCATCTCAATCTTCCTGAACAGCACATTCATCTCACACATTCTAAACTTTGCTTATACTTACCTTGAGGGCATGTGGGTGGGATTCATTTTACATGACCTGAAATTCATCTGCCTTGACATGATTGTGTATTTTTATATTTACATATATATATACATGTACACAGATATGTATTCATATATACACGTCCAAAACAGTTGAGGTAAATAATGGTTTAATTACTTTGCTGTACACTAGGTAGGTGATGGAAGTTCAAGTTAAAGGAAGTTTTAGCCTGTTTCTCTTCCCCTTGTAACCTGCTGGCATCCACAACAAAGTTTATAGAATCATACAATCATAGAATCATAGATTTATTTTAGGTTAGAAGAGACCTTTAAATCATCAAGCCCAGCTGTTAACCCAACACTGCCAAGTCCACTACTAAACCGTATCCCTAAGTGCCAAACCTACAGGTACTTTAAACAGCTGAAGAGATGATGACTCCACAACTTCCTTGGGCAGCCTGTTCCAGTGCTTGAAAACACTTTTGGTGGGGAGATTTTTCCTAATATTCAATCTAAACATTCCCTGGTGAAACTTGAGGGTGTTTCCTTTTGTCCTGTCGCTTGTTATTTGGGAGAAGAGGTGGCCTCCATCTAGCTAAAACCACCTCCTCCCAGATAGTTGTAGAGAGTGATAAGGGCCCCCCTGAGCCTCTTTTTCTCCAGGCTACACAACCCCAACTTCCTCAGTCACTCCTCATCAGACTTGTGATCCAGACCCTTTACCAGCTTCATTGCCCTTCTCTGGATTCAGTCCAGCACCTGAATGGCCTTCTTGCAGTGAGGGCCACAAACCTGAACACAGGATTTGAGCTGTAGCCTCACCATTGCCAGGTACAGGGGGACAATGCCTGCACTGGTCCTGCTGGCCACACTATTGCTGATACAGGCCAGGATGCCACTGGGCATCTTGGCCACCTTGACACACTGCTGGCTCATTTTCATGTGGTTCTTGGCCTAGAGCCCCAAGGTCCTTTCCCACCAGGCATCTTTCCAGCCAATCTTCCCCAGTCTGTAGAGCTGCGTGGGGTTGCTGTGACTCAAGTGCAGCCCCCAACATTTCACTTTATTGAACCTCGTACTGTTGGTTGTCCAGATCCCTCTGTAGAGGCCTCCTATCCTCCAGAAGATCAACACTTCTGTGCAACTTGGTGGCAGCTGAATGTTCGTGCTAATAGAACCAGGGACATTTTTTTCCTTCAATATTAGATTCATGTATATGAATCAAAAACTATAAGTGATAAAGAGCCACCTTAAGCACTGCTGTTAAAGCAGTACCTTTTTTTGGCATTAATTCTAGCTGACACTAGGAAAATACTTGAGGCATCATTTGTTTGTCTCCTTCCTTATTTGTTTGTTTTTCTCCCCAGACAAACGTTTAATAGGAGTTGAATTCTGTCCTAAAGAAAGGTCTGGTACAAAGCATGCATACAAAGAAAAACCTGGGACAAGAATGGCATATAGGCTGTGCAGAGATCTGCCAAGGAGTGGGTTTTATTGTTGTTGAATATTGCCAGAAAAGCTTTGAAATATTTTTATTGTAGTCTAATGACTTTTGTATTAACACCATTACCATATGAATATGTATCAGGACAAAGCTGTGGGCAGATGCTCTAGACACAATAGAAAGTTAATGGACCTTATCTTTAATCAATGTCAAATACTGTAGCTCCACTAAAATCAATACAGTTTCACTGGTTTATGCCAACTGTGTGTCTGGTGCCAGGACTCAGCCTTGAGAAAGTGGTGTGTGATTCTGTCTGGAATTGCACTGCTGGAAGCAGAAAGCTTCACCTTGCTTTTTTTTCCTGCAGTATGCAAGATATACAGTTATCACCCAATGTAAACTTTTGAACTCAACAGGATACATGGCATGTAAGGGTTACAGAATCATCCTTCAAGATGTTATGCCTTTGTGGTTGGACCCAAATCCTTTTTCTGCTGAAGCCAGTGAACATTTCTAGCAGAGCATTTTCACCATTTTAGCTTCACTTTTACAAGTCTTTGTGTTTTATTGGCTTTTCTTGAAGCTCCAGACCCTCGATTACCCCTCAGCCTAAATGTCTATTTAAAACCAGAATGTTTTAATTCGTCATTTCGTCCCTAAAGACTTATATCTATAAAAACAAGCACGAATAATTCCTTTAAAAAGAACCTTCATGATTTTAAACTGAGCTCAGTAGCTGGGAAGCTTAAATTGTGATTTTGTCATTATTTTGGATTGCCATGTTCTTTCAGACTCATCCACTGATATGATGAATAGCACATTGAATATAGCTGCATTAGGGGACCCAGAAGGTATTGCCTTTCAACTGCACAGACATCACTGGTGCCTGAGTTTTTTACTTTTAAAGAGAGTTGGAGGGTTAATTCACACCTCTCACACAGCAGTTGTGTCTGCCATGCCAGTGATGTGTGGGAAAATAAGAATACCACTCTGATGAATATTCATGCCTGATGAATAGTTTTAACATTTCCACAGCTGGACTCTAGCTGAGCAATCACAGCAGCAGTCAGAAAGTAATATATGTGAAATGAAGCTATTTTCAGGCTTTATTTTCTAAATCAAATTGCCAACTGAATTCTGATAGCTATGGATCAGATACTGTAGCCTGCAGTAAGTAGGCTCATACTGCAGAAGCAAGCACATGTAGATGTGAGACTTTTTTACACACAGTGATTCTGCTTATGTAAACAATACTGCTCCTGTCAATAACATTATGCATCACCTGTAAACAGTGTCTTCAGACTGTTGTAAACAAGTTTCCATGCCAATGAAACATCAGTGTCTACAAGCAGGAAGGATAAGTTTTATCTGAGTACATTTGGTTTTTAATAGATCAATAATATTAGTTGAAAAAAATTGTTTTCCACTTAGTATGTTGGATTAGGCAAAAAAACCTCTAATTTTTTTTTGCATTTTCTTTTTTGTTTTGTTTTGTTTTGTTTTGTTGGAAAGGCACAACTGCTGTTTTTAGATCTACAATCATGTTAGACATTAATGTGTTAACCAGTCAACAGACAGGGCTTATCTGAAATTGCTCATACTGATAGCAAAGTTTACAGGGAATAGTAAGAAATACAGATATCAAACTAAAAAGACAGGAAGAGATGTACAAAAATAAAGGAAAGGTTTATGTGAAATAATCTGGTAGAGTATTCATTCCTAATTTAAATTCTCTTCCATAATCTGTGCTTCCTCATCTACTTCAGATGAGAAGGGACTTACTACCATAACAGCAAGGACAGAGTTCATTAAAGGGAATTGATGTCATGAGATGATTCTATACACCATTTACATAATGGTGACAGAAAAGCTTTTGTTCCTCACTTAAATAAACAAACAAATAAACAAACAAAAATACCAGACAAAGAAAGCCACCAAACCCAATAAAAGCAGTGAAAAGATCTAATCCAATTTCAAGTGAATACTGTTTTTATAAATAACACCAAAAGGGCACAAGTGAAAAACTTAGTGGATAAAGAAGCAGATAAATTATATACATTTGAATGATTCCCAAATATTCTAATAATCTAAATCTGATTTACTCAAATGATGGAGAGTTTTTTGGTCTTAAGGAAAAATAGTAAAAATTAAAGTTTTTATCATGATGATTCCTTGTCTGCCAAATTATGTTCTGGTGTAAGGCAAGCCTGCAGTTTTTCATGGCTGTGTGCACAGCTCAAGTAAGAGTATTTATGTGAAGTCTGTCCTGTGCAATTTTCATATTGAGTCACTTTAGAGGGAAAAATAATAAAAATAATTATTACAATGACGATAATAAAATATCCCAACTGCAGAATGTTACTGAGGGAAATTAGACACACATTTTTACTATCCAAAATGGACACACATTCCTATCTTATTTTCTTTTCATATTCCCAAGTTTGTTCCCTCTTTGTTCTTGTTTTTCTCCTACTGCAACATTTGCTTCATTTTAAACACTCAGCTATTCATTTCTGAAAATGCATTTGATGACTCTTAGAAAGCGCAGGACAGGAGCAAGCTACAGGCAGCAGGTACATGTCTTTTTATTCCTGTTCTTTAGGTCACACTGTTTCTAATATGCTTTTAACTGCTTAATGAACTGGTTTCATGAGTGGGTACATGCTGAAAGTTTTTGAAAGTAAATCAAAAAAACCAAATTTTACTTTTGAAGAAAGAAGCTGTTAACCTAAATTTAACTCTGAGACCTGTTCTATGGGTTGTCTTAAAAATAATCTCTTTCAGTTTTTCTTTCTGTTGTTGATATTGTTACCTTTTTAGCCAGAAGGATTTAATTGAAGGAATAAGCTATCAAGTTGTGAAGAGATGAAGAATGAAGGTCACAGCCTTTTTATGTTATCTCTATATTACTCTAAGCCTCAAACTAGCTTCTGAGATAATACGTGTTTCTGCAAAACGTCTTTCCACTGATCTTTTATTTGCTGCTCTTATAATGAGAATTTTTCAAGATTTTGCGAGCGCCTAATGAACAGAAACTGTACCATGAGAGTTTTCTTCAGTTTTACTGCAGACAGAAGAAGTCCTGGAGTAGAGATACTCAAAGAAATCTTTTGCTACATTTTGTATTGTAGTCCTAAGAGATTATTAGATGTCTGCCGTATAGATGGGGTAATTATCAAAGAGGCCAGGTTAAGGTAGGAGGGATGTGGGTTGCAAAGAGAGGCAAATATAATGACATTTTTCAGGAAGGAGGGCTGCAGTGGTGAGAAATGAAAAAAAACACTCGAAAGGAAGAAGGCTGAACCAAGAAGGAGGAAGAGTCCCAGAAATGTCAAAGACATTCTTGTATGGGTGAATCTTGCAGTGTTTAAACAATAGATGTCTGTAATTTGGCCAATAGGAGAAGATGGCCGGTGTCTTTGCTATAAAAGCTGCAATGCCCTTAGTTTCTTCTCCTGGGAGGCATAACTACGCTGCAGAGGAGTTTTTGACTTTCATGTTTTAAACAAGCTTCATTGTTTAAAACAGATACCAAGGGATCTGAAATGCCTGTACTGTCTGCATTTAGCAAGTGAAAAACATTGCTTAAGTCTGTCTAAAGCTGCTGGGTAAAGAGGAACAAACAAACAAGTGTTTACAACCTCTGTTTTGCATGTGCCTTTTATGGCAGTTGCTTGGGCTCTCAATTTTTCTTATCTTAGTGAAAAAAAGAATTACTGCCACAGTTGTCCCATGGGCTCCATGCTAATCCACGAGGTTGACCCTGAAGTTTAGTGTGTTATCACATGTTGGCTTGTTGAAAGTTGCTTGTTGCAGTTTGTTTCCTCCATGTGAAATAACGGTCTGGAATTGGTAGATTTTAGAGATTCTCTGGAATTAATTCCAATGCTAGTGTTACATAAACCTATTGCAATAGTCATTCCTGTAGTAGTAATTCAATAATGTTTTTGCAAGGGATGGCCAAACAGTGTAGCACTTTTGGGCTTTCCATCACAATTTTTCTGACTTTATAGTTCTTGGATTTCTGCTTTCATCTTTACTTCTTCCCAGCATAGGAGTCTCCCCCCCCCATTATCATCCTAGGGGAAGACTACCAGAAAATCCCATTAAAGTATGTGGTCCTATTTCTTTTTTCAGTATTCTCAGATTGCTTTGTTTGATTATTTTCACTTAGAATCAGTGGATGCTTAGCAGAACAGACTCAGCACAATAGCAGACTCTCTATTTCTTGAATTAATAAAATTCCAACATACAACTGCATTGCCAAAGCTTATTAAAATCCTCTCCATATACAGATGGATTAATAGCTGCATTTTAACTTTTGCAAATGTTTCATTTATTTTGTTATTGTTTTTCTTAAATCCTACGTTTTTAGTAGCTGAATGGATAACCTTTTGGTCCACAGAATTCAAGATTGAAATTGTCAATGGCTTAGTAAACTCAGAGTTCTTACAGCACTTACAAGTATTTCATGAAATTAATGTTCTTATTTCTATTTTCCACAATTTCTAAACCTTCCTAAGTAGTTTCTGGTTTTTATTAAAAACTATTAAGAAAACTTTCATCCAAATTAATGGAATACAATATTGACAGATACTGTCTTTAAGGCATTTTGGAAGTTTGTATAGCCTCAGGGATTTTTTTTTTTTTTTTAAATCAAACCTGGCTGTAAAATTTCTAAGGTTTGTGTAAACAGCTACCTAATGCCTGATGAAGGCTCTTGTGCTTTGAAAAGAAGCAAGAGACCCAACTCACAAAAGATTTATGTGGCTGAGCCTCATTTTTCTGTGTGAAATCCTGTGTTTATGGCCTAAGAGTGTGACCTAAGATTTTTCTGTGTGGAAGTATTGATTATATACATCCTAAATAGTAGGATTAAAAGATGCACAATGTGAACAACCTTACTAATGACTCAATAGTTTCAAGATGCAAAAGGTCATTTAAACTGATCTCCTGAAGGTCACAGGTCATTAATTTTTTCTCAAAATATTCCTAAAAACCCCCAAATATTTTAACCTGTCTGGAGTGCATCACCCCCCAAAACAGACAACGGATGATGGAGAAGTTCTTTAATTAAATCATGCTTCTACATGGATTTGGGCAAGAGAGGAATACCCACATGATCCCATCCACTAATCATCACTGATTTTCCACAAAATTTGATGAAGATTTCTAGTAGTCACATTTACTGGTCTAATATCCTTGGATAGTTTGGGTTTTTTCTTTGGCTGATATAGATCACTTTGCTTTCCTATTAGTTATGTGTTGTAGGAACAACTCATCTTTTTCTTAAATCATGTGGCTGGTAAAAGATGTCAGATAGCAGCCAGTCTTTAAAATTATTCACTTAGAAGTCCTAGACCCAGTGACATTCATGGAACAACATATACACTAGTGAAAAAGAGTGTAGAAAAAACGTATTTAGAAGCCACAAGTTAAAAGCTCAGTCCTACTCATTTCAGTCTAAGCTTGTACTGAATAGTATCTTAGGAGTCCAGAAAAAGGTTTCATATTTTGTGGTAGCAGAATCTGAGCCTAAGACTTCAGGTAAAGTATGAACACACTAAATGGAGTGCACATATTTAAGAAAAAGAATGGCTGTTGAAGTCTTCAGTTTTATTTTTCCCACCTACATCAATATCATATATGCTAAATATGCATACATACTTTTCTCACAACACTCAGGAGATTATAAGTTGTTTGCACTACAATTGTGCCTAGAAGCCTCAACAAAAAATCAATTCCTTGTGCTACCAGCTGCATGAAACTGCTGAGGACAGTGTCTGACCTGCAAGGCTTCAATGTAAATAGACAAGGCAGAAGACAAACAATGGGACCTGCACAAGTTCAGAAGGACAGAATGGACTGTGGGCAAGAGCTTTCAGCACTACATGCACAGCTAGTCTTGGGAAGATCTATCTCTTTGGCTTTCATGGCAAGGCTTTTCAAGCAGCTCTAATATCTATTCATACTTTAGCCACTTTTACACAAAGTAGGCCTAAAACAAACTAATAATTAAAATTTTAAAAAAGGGTGCAAAACAAATACAAGAGCATACCATTTGTCATGCTTTGTTTTCAGCATCACACCAGCAAATGTGCTGTATCCATTAACCTTTCTGAAAAGAGCAGAAGGTAAGCTAGTTAACATTTGACAACTTTACCAAGTCTATTGAGTTCTAATGAAAAATTCACCTCTACAAGATATTTTCTTTTATCTGTCTAGTTCATGCAGTTTGTCACCAAGACAGCCCTTAAAATCTCCATGTTTTACTCTCCCAGCTTCCCGTATTTCTTTAGCAAACACAACTGGACATTATCATGATGATGTTTTACTCTCCTAGCTTCCCATATTTCTTTAGCAAACACGACATTATCATGATGATTTATTTACTACATGAGCTTTAATTTGTTTGCTTTAAGTTCACTCCATGTGGAAGATGACTTTCAAGTTGTTAGCTGATAGCATGTGCTGTGCAAAACACATACATTTTGTTGTTTAGTCCTATCCAGGAGCTGACTGGGCCTCTGTCAGACTGCTGGATGCAATGAACACTCTCTGTGTGGAAAGGTTAATGGGTACAACATGTCCTTCTTGCACCTTGGAGAGAATACAGCACATATCCAAAATTACAGGAAGATTAAAAACAGTGATGCTATCAATGAATGCCTGTGTGGAGATGCAGGTGCTCTAATGATAAGTTTGTGGTTTATTCTCAAAGAGGAGAGTGTTGAGAGCAATTCCCACTCCACAGTGTAATCAATCATTGGACTAGAGTATAATTAATATGCCAGTTATATCACATAGCAATTTTCCTTTTCAGAAAGCTGAACTGTATTTTCAAGGTAGCTCAGCAGTCCTTCTGTCTAGCTGATATATCTATGATAAAGTTAAAAAAAAAATTAAAATGTATATAAAATATATAAAAAATAATTTTATTTATATAAAATATAAAATATAAACCATCCCTTCCCCAAGAGTAAAAGAACATACAATTTAGGGTAACAGTAACTATGGTTTCATATTAGTTTCAAGCATAGAAATGCATCTGTTTGTTTTATATTATTATATTAATTATTACAGATTCAAAGGATAAAATCTTTGAGAAATAGATAAATTTTGCTTTATGACAAGATAAATTTTACTCTATTCCAGATCTGTGGAGGAAAATCTGACAGATCTCAAAGTATCCAAGATGAGCACAAAAATTATATATATGTAGAAGGCAAGATGAAAGACAGAGAAAGAAGAGATTCTGCACAATCTAAGTACCTTCTGAAGTTCCCTAAATTATTTGGATTATGTCTAGTCTGCTTGGAAACACATATCTAGACTCTTTTAAAGAGTAAACCTAGGCAAAAAAGCTGCAGGTCTTAAATGCAAAAATAAAACAGGTTTCATGATATCTTTGATTTGCAGGTCAGAGACAGGTGACATACTACAAGTCATGACCACTTGATTAAGAGTACAAAAATCCTCTGTGAATGAAATTCTGAAATTATACATACCTACATGATCTCAGGAGAAAGCTCTTAAAACAACCTTCTTTTTTTTTT
>VXAC01003058.1:707768-721233 GCA_013399225.1 Rhipidura dahli | reverse complement strand
TTTTTTTTTCTGGATGATGGAGGGGCTTGGTCTTTCCCATCTGTCTATGTTTTTCACAGACATAAAATATCAGACCCAAATCCCAAAATTTAGCAGGTCAGTACTGATGTACTATTGCTTTATGTTTGTAAGTCTACATTGACACAAGATCAACACATAAACAGCTGGAATGTTTTCTGTATATCTATTTTTTCCCCAACGACATAAAAAAAAAAAGTCTAGGAAAGTTTGTATGCTCAGATACAACAAGAAATAAAAAATATTTTTTTTTTTGCATAAATACAAAGATTAACTAGACAATGGACAGGAAGGGAGGAAGGCTTTCTTTGGCTTTTCTGCAGCTTTCAGAACTAATACCCAGCTTGTATAGCATATTGCACACATTGTCTTGTGCTGCTGATAATGGTTTTCCTCATTGATACCGTCCATGATACAGATATTTTGTGTTGATGCTGTTAGTGAGCTGAGGTTCTTATTTTCAGTGTCAGAAAACCTTCTACTAAAGTCAAATGCAATATCAAGGCAGATTCTTGAGACATTTGCCTTTTTGGTGGTAGTCAGATGGTCAGTATGCTTAATATATACTGCTGAAGAGTTAAACACTTGCTGTGGATTGCGTTTGTGTTTTTTGTAGATGGCATGTAAGATATCTGCCGTTCATACAACTACACGTGTACCAGCATGACAGTGCCAAGCATGACAAGATCACATCACCATGAAGGACACAGTAGAGTAGAGTGTAATTAGAATTTGAAAGGCTTGCTTGCAAATAATCTGTATTTCTAACATCTCATTTAGAACAAACTTGGCATATTTCTGTTTTCAGAATCTTATCTTTGATTTTCCTTTTTAACTTTCTGTAATTACAATAGCATATAGTTTTGGTGACTCATATATGCTAAATTTTGTATTATTCTATTTCTAATGTTTATTCACATGGTATTTTCTATATTATCCTATATTGGACTGTAGGTTGATATCTCCTTAAAACAGTTACGTTCAAACACCAGATCTGTAGCAGTTGTTGCTGGTAACACCTCATATCTCTGTTTCCTTGTGAAATTCTGTCCCATCCTAACAGATTCCAAAGATGGGTTGGTTATTTTTTATTGCCTTGGCTAGCTCTGAGCTTGGCAGCCAACAGTAAAGACACAACTTATTTTTTCAGCAGTGTGACAAATGACAGATATATCTTTTTTCTCTGCAGCTCTCTAACCAACATTGCATTTCAGGATTTAAAATATCTGCAACTCCAACTGGAACACAAAAGCAAAGGTCATGATGTACAAATCTGCTTTATTGATGCAGCAGCTAGGGCAAAAAGGGTAACTCTTTGGCGAGAAAAACTTTCCTGGCTTTATATAGGAAAACAAGGTCCCCAAATATCCATGGGGTCATCACAGATCTCATCATTTGTAGCACATGCAAGAGATGTTTCTTTGACTCTTATTTTTTTGATATCATGTCCTAGACATATGTGTATGTGAAATGGGAGGGAGGAATTAAAAAAGTGAAAAGCAATCCAGGCACCTAAAACTCAACTGCAGGAGAAAACTACTGGCAAGGAACAAACAAGCAATGATCATTGCTTAATGAGCTATTAGGGATTTCTAAAAATATCTGTAACTGTAATATAAAAAATAAATTTAAGTGCACAGTAAAATAAAATTTTGGAGCTCATTCTTTGAGATATGTAGATTCTAGAGAAATAGAAGCATCTAATACTCCATAGAATGGCTTTCTATTATTCTCTTTTTGAGAATAAGTATCACATAACTTATTTCTACTGAGCGGGCCAATTGCTTTTCCACATGGATACTTCATTTACATACAAAACCCATAAGTAAAATTTATTCAGCTGAAATGTAAGTCCTAAATAACAGGACACGACTTCTATATATTTAAAAAATAAGACAAGCTTTCATCTTTAAATTGGGATTGATTCAGTTTTATTACAGATACTACTTCGTTCTCCCTTTTCTTTCTGTTGCAGGTATCTTTATGAAACACTAAGCTCAAACTCACTAAAGGATATAAAGATAGCTCTTTTGAGCATCATTGCATCCATGGTTTTTGTGTTCACCTGCCAAGGCTCAGATCCATATATGGTAGATGCGGAGGGTGAAGTCAAAGCCTAGAAGGTGTAATCCATTCACACAGCAAGCATATAAACACATCAAATAAAAATACCAAGTGACAACGACCCTCAGTTTCCACTCCATCAGGTTCAGAGGTGTGTGTCTAACACAGAATTCACAACTCAAAATTAGATTCATTAGGTATCACCCAAAATATTTAGTTAGAAAGAAGCATCTGGCATAGCCAAGACAGGTTTAAAACCTTCCTCAGGCTGGAGCTGTACACCCCTTAAAGTCAGGTGCTGGGGCATATCCTCTGTGGTGGACAAAGAACCAGGAGGAAGCAGAAATCTTCTGTGTTAATGTCTGAAGTTGGGTATGCTAATTGGTTGTAGAAACCATGATGCCAAAGAAAGAGGAGACAAGACAGTTACACAAGAAAGAGATCTCCAGGACTTCAGACATCTCTTCATTCAAGGGTCACTCAAGGATGCTGTTTTTTGTTCCTGACCTTAAAACTCTGTAAGGAATTGAAAACATGATGCCAGGAGCATTATAAGTTCAGGGAGATATCTCAGGAGGCTGACAGGCCTATGTCATTCCCCTCACTTGCACTGTTTGGCTTTGGGTTATTTTCCTAATTTGAGGCCTGAGAGAAGTGTTGCCTGTCCCAAACCGAACCCTGGGGAAGTTTCATCCATCTATTAATAGGCACTTATTGAACAGAAGTAGCATGAGGTAACAGTTACCTATTTTCATCCTGAACTTTCACAAGTCTTGACAGTTTAACCTTGAATGAATATTTTAACATGCATGTTCAACTTCTCTTTAGAAATTTTACTGGCCATGACAAAAGCTTCAGTATTACAACTGGTCTGCTGTAATTAGGAAAGAGATATCAAAATTCTGAGACAGGAACACCTGAGGTACCATATTAAATATTTATTCAGAGCAACACATTAAGCACAATAATGTAGACAGTGAGTTATTCTAATTAGATGTCCACAATAACCAGCTTTTCAAATCTGAACATTAAGCACTTCATGTGGCACAAAGAATACATTTATGAGGAAAATAAGGGGGCTTTTCTTTCAGGGAAAAATGGAGAAAATTAATTTTCTCCCATTTCCCTTGGTAAACAATCCAATTTAGCTGAGATCAAGGCACAGCAGCTTGCCAATTTGGGATTGCAAACCACGTTCATGTGCCATGGCATGTTCCTTTTTATTTTGGTAAGTGTTAAGCAATTGATAAGTATCAGCCATTAGAGTTCACCTTCTTCTATCAAGTTACTTTACATTCTAAATACACAGAAATTACTTCTACCTCCTATAGTATTACTCATGACAAAAAATGCATTCTGGTTTTTTTTTCTTTTCATATTCAGGTGCTTATGGTTCTTATTACCTACTGTAGACCTACAAGGTTTTTCTATACCCAGAGAAGATAAAAAGAAAGTTTTAAAGAAAACGCAAATCCAGTAATGAAAAGTCTGACAGTTTTCAGGGCATCTCCCTATAAACTACTCTGTGCGGTTCCTTTTGCTGTGTGTACCTCTTCTGTATTGTAAGTCTTTATTGTCAAGGGAAAATTGTCTGGGGTTTCAGTATGGTTTTGGGGGAGAGTTCAAAAGTCCCTTGAGCAGTTTTCATCTTTATCCAATAAGGTAAATCTAAATGAAAAAATAATTGCTGGCACTATTCAAATTAATTTTACTGTACTTTTCTAGTTAAAAGACATAGAGGAGTTTAATTAATTTTTAATATGTTCCATCAGAATTTTTCAAAAAAAGAACATTTTTGAAGTGCTCATCACAAAATATGCATTTTAGAGGAACAAACATGATCATTTCTCACTTTCCCCGTGCACATATTAACTAGACCCTAAATTGTGGATTGTGTTCTCACAAGAAATTATAGCTAAGTTTTGTTAATGATACAAGCACAGCACAATGCATGGCAGGAGAAGTAGGCACTTGCAATGTGCACTTTACTGAAGCCCCAAATGTCCAACCCTTCAGGATGTTGTTTCTGCTGCCAAGGAACTGAGACTAACCTGACCATGGTATGTGGGCTCTTTATGGCATGACATGACCGGAGAGTTCACTTTTACTTGGGGAAAGGCCTGCCTTCCTGTTAAAGCTAAAGTTGCAATTCGCATGCACACATCTATAAATTTTCTTACAATAATCCCGTTTCTTATTTAAAAAAATAAAAGAGGAAAAAGTTAAACTGTGATTTTTATCCCCATTTATCCCCATTTTCTCACAGATTGGTATTTACCTTATCATCACATACTAATTTTGTGCATCTTTTGTATGTTCCACGATAGTTTTACTTGTGCATGCATATTTAGCAAAATAACTAAAATGGGGAAAAGAAACATGTGCAACTTTATAGTATTTTTATTGCATAATAAGCAGAAAACTTTCTTTTTTTTTTTCTCTATTACCCTTTAAAATCCCACTCTCCTTTCCCAGAAATATGAGCCCTTGTGTCAGCATCCAAGGGAGGAAAAGTAATAACCAGCTGGGACAGAGACATTCTGTCATTCAACACTACATATCTGCATTAATCTGGTTTTAATTTGCTTATTGTTCAGTTTGAGCTCTGGGGACTAAGAGCCTCAATTTTTCTCTTAAGGAATTCCAAATATGGTCAAAAGTCAAATGGAAAAAGTAACAAGGAATGTAGGTCATGGAAATTCTTAACTGACAAATTTCTGTCATCTGTGAAAGCAAAATATATCATAGAACCACTGTATAAATACATTGATTATTTTGTGCTTCACTGGCTTCTTCTGTCCTCCTTTATCCTTAAATTAGAAGCTAGCTGCTAAAAATTTCATTGGAAACTTAAGGACCAGACTCTGCTGTGTGAGGAAGTTTCTGAATAAGACATCAAGTTTCTAGCCATCAGAGGATAATTTATTGATACTTGTCAAAAGGAAGTATCAGTCTAACAGAAATCAAGACAAAAAGAATGCCTGATGAATTTCCTTTGAAGTGCCTTTTATAAAAGTCCTTGGTAATACATATTGATGAACTCCAAATTGTCTTGCCTGAAGGGAAAAGAAAGTAGACTGCTTTACACTGTCTTATAAATATTCATCAAAAGAACAAGACTTATGTTTCCAGGCGTGAGGTGAATGATTACGGTTGTATGATTGCCTTGGAATCTGGATAATTAGTAAAACAGTCTATGACAGTGGGAGAATTTTAAACTTGGTATCTTGCCATCAGTCCTTTTGGATTTAAAAGACAGTGCCTGCTATTTGGAAAGGGAGCAAATTTAGGGCTTGATGGATAGATATAATTAAGCTCTCCATTAGTTTCATCTACTGTTTGTTTGCCTGTTTGTTTAGCCAAAAATTAAAGGCAAAGTTGTGAAGCATGTCTGTATTCTGACTGGAATGATACTACAGCATCTGCACTGTGCATGTTTTGCTGGATCAAACTAGTGGAAAGGGCTCTTTAATTAAGACAGGAAAATGTAAGAAAAAACAAAAAGACTGGTGGGGTTGATATTTTAGTAGGTTTTTTGCAGAAATCTGCAGACTAATGTCTTACTTATTTAGCTCAGCCCAATCTTGATTGTTTCATAACATAACAGAAAGTCAACAATTTGCCTTTCATGCTTATTTAGTGAATGTGATAAGGATGTGAATTGTGTGGGAAAGATTTACTGACAGTCATGTGGGAAAAAATATGCCTGTGCTCAGTGATCTGTGAATTTTCATCCGTTACTCAAACTGTCTGCAGCTTACTATTGACCCTTTTAACAGCCAGCTAGCCTTCTACCAGCAAAGACCCAAAAAAATGCCATAATCAGGAAACATTATCCTGTACAGTGTTTAGCACTTAAATGCAATTAGGCAAATATAATATCCTCTTTGAAGGGAAATAGTTGCTCAGTTTAAGTAACTGAAACTAATTATCTCTATTGAATGAAGGACACATTCTATGAGTGTTTGAGTGGTGTGCTGTTTCTCAGAAGCTGAAGAGGGCAAATAGATTGTATTTCTGGGTGGAGAGCTGTAGGAGACTCTTACAGGAGATTTATACCAATTTATAGCCATATTTACATGCAGAGTCCTATGAAGCAAGCCAAAATGAGGTGGCAGTCAGCCCAGAGCATAGAAACTCAGCTTGTAAATAGCACTTTCCAAGAAACAATTTATTATGGAATAAATGGTGTAACTGCTTAAAGTACTGGCATTCAAAAAAGATTTTATTACCATGAAAATTGAGTTGACCGGAAAGATTTAGACGGACTTAAAGAAATCATGTAAGGCTGAGTTCAGTTGAATACCTTGGTGATGATGATGATGACGGTGATGATGATGATGATGATGGTGATGGTGGCATTACAATTACACAGATAATTTTGTACGTATGTTTTCTTCACAGGATAAACTATTAACTATCTTTTTTTTTTTTTAAATTTTATCCTGTTCTATTTAATATGCTATATGATTCATAGTATTCATCTAATGGAAAATAGTTTAAAGACTGGACACACTCAAAATTTAAAGAGTTGAGAACATCTAAATCTGACAGAGGAGTTCAAGAACTGAGTTGGCAATGACACGAACTATAGTAACCTTGAAATTGTGGAGAAACATTGAGGAAATGGATTTTTCCCCACAGAATATTGTTGGAGACTTCCATAAATGTTAAAATAATATCATCATTGTAACAACTTCCCAATTCTCTGTGTGGGAACAGCTCTCCATTTAAATAGGGGAGGCTGAAAGATGTACAGAGCAGAGAAAAGAACAACAGTAGAATACGCCTAAAACCTTACATTATCTGTAGCTTTTACCTGAATCTCTGTAGTACCACACAGTGAATTATTGCCCTCTAAGGAAAGGGAGAAGAGAGATACACAATGACATTACAGATGGTGTATATTATGTTAAAAGTCTTCTTACTTATGCATTAAAGCTTGATGTCAGAGCATACTAAAAACAACAAACAGCAACAGAGATGGACATGTCTGTAATTAATCAAATGACTACTATACCTTTGAGCTAATACAAAAAAAAGCAAGGTGCTGAACTGAGATAACCTATCAAAAATTGTTCATTGAAACAATGAAGTATGTACCTCACATTGTCTGTGCAAAATATCTTGCTAAGGGGACAGGTAGTCAAATTTTCTTACCTCTCTGATTATACCAGGCAACCACTTACTTTCAAGACTACTTGTCACCAGCTGGAGTCCTCTGCTCTCTCTTCTACCACTGATTATTTCCAGATGACTGTTTCTGTTAAATAGTCAGCATTTGCTAACAGTTACTGCATTGTGATTCCCTCAGGGACTTTGCTTCCACTGCATGAAAAATATTGACCTGAGGAGATAACCACAGGATTTTCAATGGCTTTGCCTGTTTTGGACACTCTGCTGTTTGTTTTTAAAAACACAAATCAAATATTTGCTGCACTGCAATTGCACTGTGTTTAACTCTTTTTCATGACCATAATAAGGCAGTTCTATTGAATTTTCCTTCTTACACATGTGTTCCAGAAATTCCGCAATGTTCATGGATAGAGTGTGAACAAAATGACAATGGTCAAGACCTGTGGAGTGCCCCACATTGAGCTGGACACGGCACAAATATATATCTAGGCTATGTTCAAGTAGACTTTCCAGTCTCTTGATGTTTTTCCTTGTTTCACAGGGAGAGTGATTTCTCTGTCTTTCTAAGCAAGGCCTTCTCTTCTTTTAATGTAAAATCTGTTCAGAATTTGTCTTTTTAATAGCACTGTCACTGTTTTGTTGTATGCATTTCCTCACAGTTGAGTCATAGAGATTTAGTTGCCTTTTCAAGTCCAGTTTTGGAGAACCCTGTAATACGAGCAGTTCTTTCTGCTGGAAACTCTATACTACTATTTTATCCTAATTATAATTTTTTTTTGAGTCTCGCTCCACTTCAGAACTCCACCTCCTAGTTTCATATTGCATGTATCCATATCTTTCCCAAACCTTTCTTAGCTATTGTCTTTGGCTTTAATAGCTGCTAGATTGGTTTTACCAATGCTTCTCTTATTTGAAGTGCATCAAGTGAAACAAGCTATCAGATTGATACCCTTATTGCTTTCTCACTTTACTGCAGCAGTTTCAGGTTTAGAGATGGAGGAGTCTCAGAATCTGCTCAGAATCTGCTTGGTCACAGATTTCACTAGGCAGAGTTAGATATGCCCCATTCAGTTTCTTCATAAGCTTTGTAGAATTCTGTTGTCTTTTAATGATATCACATTTTCCCTAAATTATTTAAAGGTGGAAACATCTATAAACTGCTGAATTTTGCTGTTATGGTTTCTATATGGAAGTAATTAAATTATTTTCTGGTATTTTTGGGGTTTTTTTTACATTCTCCAACCATATTTTCTGTTTCGCAGCCAATTTCTTAATAATTTGGAGAAAACATATAAAGAAAGATTTATGCTACTTTTGTGATGAAATTTTAGGAAGTTACAGTTTGCAAGCTCCAGAACGGAATTTGTCTTTAAAACATAAAGCAGGAAGAAAAATTGCTGTTGCAACAGCCCAATGGTGAAACCTATACTGATCTGGAAAAATGTTTCTTTTCCTATGATTTTATTCTCTTTCTCCTCCTGGGGCTATTCTCAAACATTCACTAAAACAAGGCTTGAGAATAACTGCTAATATATTAGAAAAATTAAATATTGGGATATTCAATGGGAGAGGTGAAAATATCTCATGCCAGTTTTTATCCAGTCCACATTTAAACTTATAGGAAAAAGAATTTGAAAGTGGAATTTCTAGCTGTCCACTGCAACAAAGCTAATTAAAATATAAAAGATCCCAAACTTTTAATATATTCTCAGTGAAGATTGTGGGGAGAAAGAAGTGGCAAAAATATTAACCGAGTTATAGATTTGGGGGTTTATCCATGAAAAAATGCAAAGAGCTATTTAAGCAAACTTTATTTATTCAGGGGGCAGGTAAAGCAGTTAGAGACAATGATTTATAAAAAAAAAGAATGTATTTTTTTATACACATGCAGGAGTGTTATACCAGCTTAGAAATAATCACCATGCTGTGGAGAATCCCTAAATCTGTTGCTCATCTGTGACAGAAATATCTTGTGATTTGGCTGTCCTTTCCCCCTCCTCCCAAACTGTCTTTGCTCATTTAGATGACTTATAAATATTTATTCTATGCTTCTGTTTGAGTACTTCCTAACAGGGTATCTACAGGGAACCACAGGTATCAACACATTTGGACGTCTTTCACATAAAAATGTATTTCGTGAAAGAACAAAGTAAGATGCTGGTGACCCTTTAAATATTCTGTATTAAAAGTTCAGTAGATATTAAAGAGATTTCTGAGGACTGAGAAGTGACAGATATAACTTTAGAAGACAGAGGCTTAAGAGAAGGTGTAGGCCACATAGTCTAACAGGAGCTTTGTGGAAAAGGTCTTGATGGAGGTTAGTAGGATAATACCAGCTTTATAGTTCATTAAAGGTGTCCAGAATTGCTTCAGTCAAGGAAGGTCTTGCTTAAACAACTGGTTAGAACTCTTTGAAAATAACATTGACATGACAGGTAAGTAAAACTTTTCAGATATAGTACACTTGGCTTTTCAAGAAGTATTTGAAAAGGTACCACATCAGAGATTACTGACTAGGTAAAGAACCACAGATAAGATATGGTGCTAGTAATAAGATAGGATAAAGAGAAAGAGACAAAATTTAGCCATGCATGGAAACATATTAATTTTGAAAGGAATAATGAACAGAGGACGCGGGGCTCAGTTTTGAGACTGTACTTAATTATGCAGTACAGATTACTGGCATGAGGATACTTCAAACAAGCTCTCTAAGGATCTGATCCAAAGACCATTGAAGTTAATGGCTTTGTATCAGAACAAGCCTGAACACCAGTCTATCAATCTATAGCTGTACTCACAGTTTGTAAAGAAAAAATCAGAGTCAGAAGATACGCATTCAATTAAATATTTTGACCAAACAATGAGAAAAAAAGGTCTGTAAAGTTTGACGTTCCATAGATTTGAAATAGTCCCAATTCCCAGGCCAAATGTGCGGTCATTAGACTTAGTTTCACTTTAGCTATATCTCCACAGCAGGACAGATATAAAAATTGCCCAAAACATTTACCATAGCATATATTTGGGATTTTTTTTTTCTAAAATGAAACAGTTCTCCTGTAAGACTGTGTTATCTTATCAGGTAAGTTATTTAGCAAAGATGGTAATGCAACTAGAGTCTAGACTATTTATTAAATTGTGATTGATTTGTAAAGTTTTCATACAAAATTTGAAAGAAGACTTCTAACTCATCAATGGTTTTCTGATTGTCTCTTTCAGGTGTGTTAGAATGCTGTTGAACTAGAGAAAATGTAATCCCATTGCTGTTTACAATAATAGACATATGTGTTACCATTAACAGCAGTTGCATATCAAAATCTGTGTGCTCTCTTCTGTAATTCAAACTAATTTTGAGGTCAGAATGTCTTTCTGTTTGCTTTGGCCATTTTAGGTGCCAGGCTGTTACATGGTTAGGTCAGGACTACAGCCGTCTTGAGCACCAAAATGTTGAAAGAGAAGATTTAAAGGCTGATCAACACAAAATAGATGTAGAAAACATTAAGGGTAGTAGTAGGATATTTTTGAAAAAATGAAAGTTTTCTCTTCATTTTCAGGTTTATTTAACAGCCACTATCACCGCAAAAGAGGTGTGCCAACACAGTTGAAATAGAAATGATTTCTTCAGGAAGAAGAGGTTGTCTGAATGGTGAAAAACTGTGAGAATCCTTTTTAGAAATTTCTTCACAGCAGGGAAAAGGGATCACAGCTTGCTTCAGAAAGTGACTTTATGTAATGGCAACCATATATAATGCAGACTCACTGCTGCTGAGTACCATGGCCAGAAACTGCTGGTGGTGTTGGTTGCAAACATGATGGGTAATGCAAGGTTTCTTGTATCTCAAAGACTGCCAACTTCCTATCACTGCAGGTTTTCTTGGTATTTGTTTTTCCAAAGATAAGTAGTAGAAATGGCTTCAAATAATTTTTTTTCATGGAAGCCATATGGCCATTATTCTGAAGCAATAGGTGAGCAAAGTTCACCTGGAGGACAGCTTTTCCTAACAATAACTTAATCAAGTCTAAGTATTTAGAATATGAAAATCATACTGCTCTGACAGTATTTTCTGAATTTCTTTCCTAACAATAACTTAATCGAGTCTAAGCATTTAGAATATGAAAATCATACTGCTCTGATTGTATTTTCTGAATTTCTTTCCAACATTCTTAAAAGTCCAAGGACCATAAGGATAAATGGAAACGCACATTTCTGGTCTGATGTCCAAAGGAAGGTGAAATATTCCCAAGTATGCAAGAAGAATATTATCAACTAAATAATTACATAAGCCTCTGTGTGGAAATGCAGACTCATTGCTCCACTCACAAAATAATTCAGCTTAGAATATTTGATGGAAGTGATGAATCCTCATCAGAAAAGAGCTCACATCTTCTAAACTCTCTTTCCAATGTTGATTTTGAACTGGGAAAGCCACTTGTGCATATTTCTTGTTCTGGCATTTGTTGGAGAAACTAATTTTTACTCATCATCCATAACATTGCCAGGATCCACTGCTAATAAAAACAAATGAAAAGAAGCAAGATACATCAGAAAGTACCAGGCTCAGTCCTTGGCTGTTATGATACCAAAGATCTATAGATGATTGTAACAAGTTCTTAGGTTTTCAACCTAAGAATCTTTGTCAGGGAGAAATAGTAATCAAGTAGAGCCTAAAAAAGTGAATTTATTTTTGAATACATTGAAGAGAAATGAACAAATTAACCACTCTCATTGTAGGAAAATGTACAACAGATATCCCGGTGTTACAATAAGGATAAGAGTTGCTTAGGTTTCTTCCACGTTCGGATGTGGAAATGGGTTTCTGTGGCAGTGTTGCTTTTAGTCACTTATATGACTGAAAGCACATTTATTCCACAGAGCTGATTGAGAATGTTTTTGTATTTCTCTCTCCCATTTCTTTTAAATGAACTGATCCTTATCTGTTACCCTGACTGTGATTCCAGTATTGGTTCCACAGGTATTTAACTGGTGCCAGTAGCTGCTGAGGGTTACATTAGAAATGATGGATTAGTTGCTGCTGTTTATACTAATTGTCTCCTGGATAATGGCACAGGTTTCTTCACTGTCATAGCAATAAATGTAAAGCTATGCAAGACCAGGATATAAAATTTTGTAGGTGAGCTCAGTTGAGAACTAGTACCAAACTAAATATAGATTTAGACTTATAAAGTCAGGATTGATAGAAATTTTAGTTTGACAATAGACGTCTTAGTAAATGTCTTTGATTCCTTACTTTGCTGGAAGGTTTCTTCCACCTGAGCAGGCAGACCATATATAAATTTGATGTAACACTTTCCTTACATTCCATATCTTAGAGTTAGGACGGAACTTAAATTGACTGGTGTGGGTTTTTTTTTTTTTTGGAAATCAGAGCACAAAATACATAATTCAATCAAAAGAAAGTTTCTACAGCTACTTGGCTGATCTGATAAAGCCTCTACTGACATATTATTCTTATTACAGCCTTCCAGTACCCAAAGGGGGCTTACAAGAAAGTTGGAGAGGGACTTTTTAGAATGGCATGCAGTAATAGGATGGGGGGGAGCAGCTTTAAACTGAGAGGGTAGGTTCAGATTAGACAATAGAAACAAATTCTTTTCTGTGAGGGTGGTGAGGCCCTGGCACAGGTTGCCCTGAGAAGTTGTGGATTCCCCAACCCTGTAGCAATTCAAGACCAGGCTGGATGAGGCTTTGAGCAAGGTGCTCTAGTGGAAGGTGTCCCCACCCACGGCAGAGGGGTTTGAACAAGATGATCTTCAAGGACCAGTCCAACCCAAGTCATTCTGTGGTTCTATGACTGAGGAGATGTAGCTGTCTACAACAGACAAATTCTGAGAAAGAGCTGTTTGTTGAATAGCTTTCAAAAATCTGTGTCTGTTGTAGACTGGGAGAGTGCTACTTCCCCAATTAATATGGCAGAACAGATTTCAGAAGACTAAGCAACTTGTTTTCATTAATTTTATGCCCCTAGATAGGTGAAAAGAGAATCTTCTGTCTTAGAACAAACCCATACAGGTAATTAAATAAATTAAGTAATCTGCTATGTTTAAACAGGATAAATCAAAAGAGAGGGAAAGATGGAAGAAATAGGTAGTCTGACACGCAGACAGAAAGAGATAAAAAAAGAGGAAAGTGAACAAGAGAGAGAGAAGGAGAGAAAGAACACAATGACCCAATGTCACGGGTTGGCCCTGACATGACAGACAGTCGCCTGGTCGAATCGCGTTTCTCTCA
>VXAC01003058.1:692265-707215 GCA_013399225.1 Rhipidura dahli | reverse complement strand
CCTTTCCTGTTTTTCCCTTAGGTCTGTTAATAAACTTTATCATAGCATATAAGTTGTGTGCCTGCTTTGCTGTCTCCTAATGGTTTATCTCACAGAAAATAAATCAGGAAACAGTGCATAAATTGACCATAAAACCACTACACCCAAAAACCAAATAGTAAACTAAAATGTACCGAAGAAAGAGAAAGAGACACTAGAGGTGCTACCTCAGAATCACTGACAGCAAAGGGACCTTAATGGTGACTGGAACCACCTACTTTTGGAAGGACTGCAGGGCTTCCAACATAGAGGTGAAATTCTAAATGAACATTTTTTCACTCATTTTGGGCCAAGAATAGAAGCTTAATGGAAGATCAGTCACTGAAGGATTATTTAGGATATTTAAGGGGTTTTTTTAAGTGTAAAATATATTTTAAGAATAAAAATATAAACTTAAGTCATAGTTTAATAAAGTTAATAAAACAGCTTTCTGTGTATAGTGAAAAATTCTATAGCATACTTTTAGTTTTACATTATAGTAACCTTGTTGGAATGATTTGCATCAGGTACTATGGATTAGTAAAGCAAAACATCAGAATATATTTCTTTACATATTATGAGATGGGAGAAATGCAGGTGTTGGTTTGCATCACTGCAATTGATTTTAGTCATTATGTAGAAATAGCAGATGATCCGCATATGAAATATTTATGTCAGGAAGACTGTCTTCAGAGTGGTCGTGTAAAAAGCCTGTTGTAACATTTTTTTCTTATGTGTTTTGAATGTGAGTATACATTTTTATATTTCCTCTGGAAAAAGAAAAATGAGGAAAAGAAGACAATATCCTCCATGGCCTAGCTCAACTTTTTCTTTTAAAATAAAAAGAATCTATATGTTACTACTGTCTGAATACAAAATTCTATTATAAAAATACTCTGGAAAATAAAAAAAATGCAAATATTATCCTTTAACTGTGTAATTCTGACTTTTTAGAAATGTACAGTAAATGAAAAGGGACTGAAAATGTTATGCAGAAATATCTTAAAAACCTCTTTTGCTGATACATGATCAAAGTTCAAAATCCATTTTTTCCTACTTCCACTTATCCTTGCACACTTATTTACTTCCCTCAACCTTAACCCTTGCCTTCCAAGAGAAATAAATATACTTCTATGTCATTAACGGAAATATGATATTATTGCAACTCAAGTTTTCCCTTCTTTTTCAGGGGACACATAGCTCAGGATCTCAATGAGAAACAGTGCCTTTAGATTTTAGCAGACATTAAAACAACCAGGTATTGAAATGTTTATTGATTCAAATTTTGATATTGTCCTTGAGATAAAGAAGTAAAACTGCTGTGATTGATAGTTCTTCAGTTCATTCTTTACCTCCCACTAGATCCTACACCCATCTGAGGAAAGTCTCCTATGACTCACATTGGTGGGCATCTGTGTGATTGGTGGGCATCTGATCTGATGTGATGTGATGTTCATTTCTTTTGATGGAATCTAATCACAGGGTTGATATATGAAGCATATTTTTTTAATTTCTTCTGCAAATAAATTCTGTCTTGTTTGCCTATATCTCCCATGGACAAAAAGTATTGCTGGGCATGTTGATTGCTTTGCATGACTCTCACTTGTCTACTGAGCCTTGCACCATTAGCCCCTCATGTGGCTAAAACTTTAATTGTTCATTTCCTCATTGATACATTCATATAAAATTGATGGTTTTGATCTTAGACTGGGAGGCAAATCTTACAAGTATTATTCACACTCCCAACCTCAATATATATATGACAAGAATACTTCAGAAACTTTAAACTGTAAAATGCAAAAAAGGAATTCATAGCTTACAGAACATGGGTTTTTAGCACTTTTGAGTCTTTAAAGTTATTAAAAGCAAGTTATTTTAATTTAATAATCATTTATTACTTATTTTAAATCAATTTAGAAGGACTCTAGACCCAAATACTCTTGTTTGCAGGGATTTAATTTGACTAGAACTCACTATTTAAAGACACAAATATAAGAAGAACACAGATGTGTTTAAAAGACAAAATCAAATCTGTTTGGTGTGAGTTTAAAGCTGGTTATACAAGAGGTTATACAAGAGGAAAACTGTTTGCAGGACACTGAGCTTGCATAGATCTGTGTAGTTTTTAAATCTCATAAATTAAAAAAAACTTTGTAAATCTTACCTATGCTACATACCAGTTTTTTATGGGCTGTAAAAATGAGTTTGGAGTTCATCTGTGGTAGTACAAAAAAGCCATTTTATTCAAAACCTTTAAGAGGCTTTGGAAGGAAAATTCAGAGGCTACTCATCAGCAGCAATACATTTGTCACATACTTGTTAAAAAAAAAATATATCTTCTTACCTGTTTCACGTAGTTGGTTACAATGAAGATTTATTAGAGAAAATTATTGCCTTTCTTTTTTTCTTTTATTTTGCCATGTTACAAAATTCACCAAATATGCAAAAGAAAAAACAAAACTAGCATGCATATCAGTGCAGTTCATATTCTTTCCTAGTAAGCCTAAATAACCAGTTCTTGGATGCTCTCAATTCTGGCTTTGTAGCTAAGAACAGGACTTTTATTTCTAATTCCTTGTGATTTGAAAAGAGAGGCAGAAATAATAGCCAAGAATTTTTTCTGAGTTTGGCGTTAATGCAGCCATTTTTTCCTCTCATTCTTTCCAAAGCTTTGATAAACTGACTTTTATAAAAATGTCTTGTTTTAAACACATACCACAACCTTTTTTTTCACCCACTTGTTTTTAAACAATTAAACAAGAGAGTTTATTTTAAGAAAAACTTTAATTCTGTTTTTTATATTTATCCCACACAAATGTTACCAAACAATGCAATGTTTTAGACACAGCTGAAATGCAGATGACTGGAACTAAATATTTCAGATCTGCTGCTTTGTTCCTGTCAACACATTTACATTGTTTTGAGGTGTTCTCTTTGGACTACTGGAAAGCTCTTTAAATGACAAGCTGATGTTGGAAGAAGGAGAGACACAAGTTTATAATGAACCTCCAGAAAGGAATACAAATTAGTCTACATTGTGAAATAGCCAACTTTATTAAAAAGCCGTGTCATCAGCATAATTTTGGATCTTACTTCTGTCATGTTTTTCTCAGTTTCCTAGCATTTTCATGTCTTCCCTTCAGGGATGTCTGAACCTGAACTCAACTGCTTGGCCTGATGACATAATCTGATGCAATTAACTATTTTTCTTTCATGCTCTGCTCCTTTTTTTAATTTAAGATTATTGGGCTATATCACTGTTAGCTGACTTTCATATAAATCAATATGCTGTGATTTATAGACAATAGCTGGAATAAATAAAAACAATGCAGAATTAACTTTTGACGAATGATTGTGTCTCTTCAAAGAAAGCAGACAAAATTCTTAGCAAATGATACAGACACATTTTTAAGAGGAGAATTTATACAGAATTTGAGGCAATTTTGATGAAATTATGGATAGTAAGAATAATCTTTTTATATAGATGAATCCCTAAAACACAAATTAAATAAGAAGTGAATAGTACTGCTGCTCCATTATTGTGACTCCTTTCCTGACTTCCAGCACCTCTGTCGATTTACTGTATACTTCCACAGAAGTATAGAAATCAACTTAGAAATCAGGCTCCAAGTTGTTCTTCTTGTCCATATTTCCTCTTCAAATATTACGTTGTAGAGAGTAGACAAAATTGACTGATAACTTTCAACACTCCTAAGTGATGTGTTCTGTATCACATGGGAATTCAACCTCTTCTTCTTCCACATCAATTTACTGGTACTGACAGTAGATGGAGCACAACTTTCCTCATGATACCCTATAACATATGGGAGAATGTACTGAGATAGTAGACTAAAAAATCTAAATCTGTGTCTATCCTACCTGTTGTCCACTTTAAAAACATTACTTTGTGTTTGCCCACAACATTCATGTTACATAAGAAAGGAAAATTTCTTACATTTCTTTTGGAATACATTAACTGAGGTTACTCAAAACTACATCTGGGAAGACAACCTACTTTTGTGCAAAGCTCCAAGTATTGCTCAGCCACTTTGCCTGTCAGAATTAATGTCTTAAACTGATGTCTGTTGCTGTCTCATTTGTTGTAATCATAAGATGCTATTCCTCTCTCATAATCTTTATTCCATGCCAATCAAGCAAAAACAGTGTTCTAAACCTCTGGCAATGCACGTGTTTTGCTGCTAGATAATAGTTTGTGTAATGAACCTTTAGTATGTCCAAGAAGTATTCTTTGCAATTCTGTTAACATGTACTTTTTGTGCTTTCTTCTCCTTCCCAACCACATCTTCCAGAAAGTTGTCTTATTTAGAGAAACAACTATAAACTCCCCATTTAAAACAAAAGCGTGTCATCTGTATCATAACATCATACAAAACACCAGTACAGGTCTTCTGCCTCATTTCTCTTTGTAATGACAGACAAAATTATAAAAAAAAGAACTGTCTGAGAAATTATTCAGATGCCTGGAATGGCAGAGTGGCAGAACTTTGGAGGTGAAAGACACAAGCATTCCTGCAAGCCCAAGAACAACCTCCTTCTTCAGAGACCATATGTTTCTGTCTTGATCAGTACAAGTTAGTAAGTTTGCAGATGCCACCAAGCTGGATGGCAGTGTCAATCTGCTGGTGGGCAGAAAATTTCTGCAGAGGAATCTGAACAGACTGCTTTGATGGGATGAGGCCAACAGTATGGAGTTCAATAGGGTGAAGTGCTGGATCCCACACGTTGGTCTTAACAACTGCCTGCAGCACTACAAGCTGGGGAAAGAGTGACTGCAAAGCTGCCTGGAAGAAAAGATCCTGGAGGTGCTGGTCAACATTTGACTGAACATGAGCCAGTGTATGCCCAGGTGGTCAAGAAGGTCAGTGTCATCCTGGCCTGGATCAAGAATAGTGGGGGCAGCAGGACCAGGACAGTGATTTTCCTCCTGTGCTTAGCACTGCTGAGGCTGCATCTTGAGGCTTGTGTCCACTTCTGGGTCCCCCACTACAAGAAGGACATTGAGGTGTTGGAGGACGTCCAGAGAAGAGCAATGGAGCTGTTGAAGGGTCTCAAGCACAAGTCCTATGAGGAGTGGCTGAGGGAGCTGGGGTTGTCTATCCTAGAGAAAAGGAGGCTCAGGAGAGACCTTACCATTCTCTACAGATGAGAGTGGCACATGGTGTGATTCCTGGGGATGGTGCTGTGCAGGGCCAGGAGTTGGACTCAATGATCCTTAGATGCTCTATGGCCATACCAAAGTCCATGCAAGAAATCTGAAGCAGAATGACATCTTGAAACCAGACTTTCCAAAATCAAGGCTGTGATCCCACTTGTGAGGTCTTCTTTATTCAAGAAGTGTCAGAGTAGAGCTGACTGTCCTTCAACATTTTCTGGTTCTGTAAAATTATAGTTCAGATTCTGGCTCAAAGAAAACATGCAGTATATGTGTGTCCTAGGTTACAATAGATGTATTTAAGTACTCTATTACCACCAGCTGTGGGCCATTAGGTGTTATCACCTGCTAATGACCCACCCCTGATAACAGACAATGGGCCATCAAGAAACCACCACATGACTCATGGACTTATCTCATCCTATTGTCAGATGCTCCACCCAGGAGGGGGGAGCCGGGCATTCCCACCTGGATATAACCTGCCATTAGAACTGCCTGGCCTCTGCCCTGGCTACTGGGTGACCAGAGGACAAGAGCCACCACGGACCTTCAGCTGGAGACCGGACCTTCCATTGGATCATCGCTTCAACTGGATCACTTCATTTGGACTGCTTTCACCACCCTAATAGGGTGTCAAGTTGTATCTGACTTTGTCAGTGATTTTTCCTTATATTATTTCACTTATTTCTAATTTTTTCTATTAATTTTAATCCTGACTTGTGACCTCCCACTGGTTTGTTTTAAAACCAATACAGTGTGAGAATGAGGAAAATTATGCTTATTATTTGGCTACTATGAATATGAGAAAGCAACAGAAAAAGCCATTTCAATTAAGCTATAAATTAAGCTAAAAGGATAAAAGGGGACAAAAATTCAAAAATGCATATACATGAGAGGCAGAAGAGATACTACTCTCTGCATCCTAGACATAATTGCTTACATTAAAAAAAAAATCCATGGTTGGTGGGGTGAGAATGGCTGCTATATTGACATGGATTCTCTGACAGAATATATTACAGAATTTTTGCTCTTTTTATAGCTGTTTGGAGACGTATTATTGAATTCAGCAATGAGCTGGGGCTACACTTTGCATGATAAATGCTATGGCAACGGATCCATGTTGTGTGGAATACCTTTGTAGATTAAAGTGCTTTGATTCATGCATTGCAGCTCTTACAAATGGATGATAACCTACATGTAATCAACTATTTATGTATACGGGTCACATTCCTTGTAAACATCCACCATCAGGAACATTTATATTCATTGCCACGTGTTCACATACATTAACATGCACACATATAAGATGCCTGCAAGCATATTTAAGAATGTGCAGAGGAGGAATGCGGATTTTTGTGCCATTCTATTAATTTTAAAGACTTATTTTGACATATGCAAGTACAAAGATTAGGACTTTGGAATGTTGCATTGGAAGAAAAAACTAAATGTGGGTCTCCCTGTAATTCATTCCAGATTAAACATTTCTGCTCACTTATTCAATATATGCTTAGGCTGTTAAACTGCTTCACTAATCTAATTACAAGTTACTTTTTAAAATAGCTTTTGTAAGTAGTGAAAAGTAGTTGTTGGGGATGGATGTGACTGTCATACCTGACTTACTGAACCAAACTAAGTTTTTTCATAATAAAAAAGAGCAGATTTGTTTAAAATGTAATGCATGAAATGAAATCTCACACCAGCAAAGTTCCAGAATTTTCATTTTTTTTTGAAACTTAACTTCTCTCCTAAGAAGGAAAACAAAAGGTATGCCCTACTATTCCAGAAACACTGCCCCAGAGGGCAGAGTTGGGGGAAAGAAAATGAAAAAAAATCTACAACATAATCCTCTGTTCTATTAAGTTTTTGTTCAGTTTTTGATTCATGTGTATGTATGCTTGGGGTTGGTGATACATGATCAGACAAATGTATTTCTTTGTACAATCTTGATGTTGCTCTGCACTCAGGGTGTGTTTTCTGGCTGTGTGCCTGAGTGTCCCTCCTTCAAAATCAACCTGCAGTCCAAAGACCTGAAATTAAGAGCTGGGAGGACGGTGGGGAATGTTCAGATGCAGATGTTTGAGTGCTTAGAGGAACTGCTTCGGGGTCCAGAAGGCTCTTCCAAAGGATTTTGCTGCCAAGAGGAAATCAGTGTCTGGATCTTCATTCAAACAATGAAAAACTAGGAGCAGTGATGACTTGGTATCCTTGTTCATGAAGAATAACAACAGAAGTGTTCCGTGGCTGGATCCAATCCTGTGTCAGCAACAACTCAGGAGGAAAGGTGGGCTTGCTGCAGGGCTTAGGTTCAGAAAAGGTGTGTTATGTTGTGTTGCTCTGTACCGCAGTGAATGAAGGCCGTGTGCCTTCTCTGGACTTGGAAGTCCTGACTTGGAGCCCTAAAGCTTCCTCAGTATCCAATGGAAGAGAGCCAGACTCACTGACTGGGATTCACAACAAACAGCATATTCACTGCTGCAGCACTTAAGGGAACACCCAAAAGACTTTTGAGACCATTGGCTCTAGCATACATCTGTGTAGTTGTAAGTAGATGGAATACCCCTTGCCCTCCTAAGGTTACTCAATCCTTTTTTCTTTGTAAAAAACACAAGTGTATTACCAGAGGAAGGAAATGATCCTGATGGAAAAAAAGTTTGGGGTTTTTTTTGGCTTTTTTTTTTTTTTTTTTTTTTTTTTTTTTTTTTTGTGTGTGTGGGATCCATGGACCCAAGTCATGGCTCTGCTCAAGATAGTGAGCCACTGAGGATACACACTGGTGATGAAAGCAAGACTTTCCCCATCAGTCTAGTGGAAATCAGAGTTTTTCTACATAGCCTTATCACCTTCAAGACTCAGCTCAGCAAAGAAGTAAACTAATTCATCAGCTTATCTAACTTTATCCAACTGGAAGTAAGACAGCTGGTCTAAGCTAATCATCTATGCTAATCATTTTCACCTTACAGTCACTGGAGGGAAAAAACCTTGCAGATGGTGTTTCATCCTTTGTCTCCAATATTTCAGGAGGGGATGAACTGACAGTTGGAGTTGCATATTTCTCATGATTGCTTAACTCAAATTAAAGCCATAATAATAGTGCAACAGCATATATGTTCAAAATACGCATAAATTCACCCATTCTAAGTCAAATACCTATAGTAGATAAAAAAGGTAGGACTGATCATTTCAATACAGAGTGGCTCAGGAGAGAAAACAGTCACTTCTGAGATGCTGCAGTGTTTCTCGTGGCATTTGAGCCAGCTATGGAACAGCTAACACAAGTGTGCTTATGTATGGAGGTGACACACTTCTGATTGCAATACAGATATGTCCTCAGAATATGACTGTATTGCACACAGCCAAGCAGATCTAGACACCTAAGATAGCTCTCAATAATCTCAGAAGTTTCAAGAAGAATATTTATTTTGGAGATATCGCCCACACTACTGAAGGAGGTATGACACACAAGCTTGAAGATGCTAGGGATTTAAAAGCTGTTTGGTAGGCTAGCTTCACAAATTGTGTCCTTAATTATAGGTTTTTGTGTAATACTTTCAGGTATGAAACTGATAATCCTTTGAGAAGTGCAATCTGTTCGAGAAAACTTTATATAAAATGCCCACTCAGTGAGCTGGAAGATAGCAAAACTCTACAGCAAACAAATGAACAACAAATAGAAGCAGGAAAGTATTTATTTTGTCCCTTGAGCAAAGTGTTTACCCAGTTAATTGTTTAGAATTTGGATATGTGCAAGATATTTTGTTGTAAGTGTATAATTTCTCCTTAGAATAGGAGGAAAAATCTCAGTTGGAGCTATGTTTGGCTCTCATGTTGTAGAAATTCCATGAGATAAAAAAAGCAGTGGAAAAAATCAATTTGTTGTGGCTTCTACAGCTCTGTGCAAGCTTTTTCTTTTTGCTTCATTGAAACTGTCTTCATACTGAAATAGGGGAGCCAGTTCACTACAAGTGGTCAACAGCTTTTCTGCTTGTTTATGTTATTTACCACAGGAATACAATAAAAGTTCATGACCTACCTGACATAAATCTAGATTACTAAAATACTACATGTGTTTTCAACTGGGAAAGTTGCTGTTTGAGTTAATAATAGGTTTCTTCAGCTGAAATAAAGATGTGGACTGGAACAAATTGACTATCTGGATAATAACCTCAGTCTAGGTGTCACATAGGAATGTGTGGATAGTTCACAAGCATAATAAAAACCCAGAGCATTAATACTAAGTGTATGAGCATGGTTTAGGCTTGATTTTAGATCAAGGAGTATCTGTTCATTTCCATGGCCTGACAGAAACCTTGAAGTCTCTTCAGACATTTTGTTTATGCCTATTTGGAATCCTTTGAACTCCCTGTAAATCTCTTTTTGTGAGGCTGATGTCACCAGTTTAGGAAGGAAAAAAAAACCAGTGAAGCACAGCCTTATGTGAGAGAATGATTTGTTACATGACCCTCTATTTGCAAGCCTGGATCTGAAAGAAGCAGCAAGTCTATACAATTAGTTAAAATACCTTAAAATGATTGTATTTGAATCTTTGACAACTGTGTTTTTAATGCCATGGAATTTAAATTTCAAGTTTCTTCACCAGAGATATTAATAATAGACTATTAAATTAAACATAGTATAATCAATGCATTGCAATCCTTAAACCTCCATACATATTTAAATGTAATAATTAAATTCTGCTTTATATTGTTAGTTTATTTTTCTAGGGGAGCATAAAAATTCATATAAACTTTCAATGACTTTATAAAAGGAATTTGTCTTACAACTTTGATGTGGCTTTACCAACCCCTGTCATACTTGGATTACCTTTAGCCTACTACTGAAGCTGTAAGGTATCCCATGGAAAAGGAGCCACTGTATTCTGGTATGGAAAAAGATTTGAGGTTACCATGAGCAACTCATTGTCTCTGCTTTAAATTTTCATCTTACTGATAAATAAGGGAAGGTGATAGATCCAGGCATCTACTCTTTGTGCCAAATTAGAAGAATTAGGCTAAATTATGAATTCTGAGGAAAAAAAAACAACAAAGTAAACCAAAGAAAAACAAAACAAAATAAAAAACTCCTGTCTTAGTAGTTTAATTAAAGCATTTAGTAAAATTTTGGCTGCTGAGAACATATCAAACACAGCCTTTTACAAAGCTAAACAAGAATGGAATATGAAGAAAGGCTAGATTTTAAATATTTATAGTGAAGATCAATTTATTTTTTCATTGTGAATTTTTACCTTCAATAAAACTTGAGAAAGAAAATTGTGTTCAGCCTAAAGGTCCAAGGACACATGAAGACCACATACATGGCTGAACTGCATCTTAGAAATCAAATGAGAGGGGCAGCTCATTGCCAGATGACACAATCAGGATAAACATTCTCATTCACAAAAGTCATGTAGTTTCTGTCACCTTGTAGAATGATCCTGAAAGTCTGTATTAGAAAATATTTCCCAGGCTACTTGAAAAACAAGAGAACAAGCAAGTGAGAACACCTGACCTGCCCTGGCCATTTTATCAAAGAATCAACACAGATTTTCTTCTACCAGTCCTTGCAACTCAAAGCACATTTACTGTTTTGCATGAAGAACCCTCTGTCCATAGCTGGCTCTTATTTCTGTTGCTGGTAAAGAACACTTTTACAAAATTTCTTAGGTGAGATTACAAATAAAGACTCCTTGAGCTATAAGAAAAGTCATAATAATCATAGACCCCTGTCTTGGAGCACAACAACTCAGACAGATAAATCTCAATATGCATCTTTGCATAACAGTTACTGTCCTTTATAACTCGTTTGACATTATTCATCAAGAAACAAGGATAGGTCTATTAGGATGGTCATTTTTCTACGTTTTTTCTGTTAAGAAAGGATACAATTAAAAAAAACATATACCCTCAGGGAAGATTTTCTATACATTCTATACTCATAGGCTTTAACTCCACCTTTAAGCTCTTAGTGATTCAAAAATTTTTCATTGTTTAAATTTTTATACCGTAACAATATTTCCCCATTGCTATAAATTCTATTTAATTATTAATCCCATGAAAAACTGATAACTGCTAGTCCACCATAATGCAATCCTTTCATCTCCAAATAGTGTAGAGGAGGTAATATGCCACTCTTGAAAATCTTTCTTTAATCCTTTTTCCTTTTAGAATACAGAGCCACGAAGATTTATCACAGTTCCATAGATTTCAAAAGGAAACTACGGCTTTGTGATGTCAATCCATAGGACCGTAAAGATGCTACTTTGCCAGAGCTATATTGTACTTCTAAACTGGAATGAGGAAATTGATTTGCAGTAGAATATATCTTATTACCCAATTAGCATATCAGGCAAGCAAAGTCTTTGTTCTACTTTTTATCTCATTTCAGGTTTTAATCACTAAACGAGTTTCAATAGTGTAAGTTTGAATATTTCGTAGTTTTCTTTTCATACACCCAAGGTACAAGATCCTTTTCCCCTGATTTTTCCTTACAAAACGTATTTGTATCCATTTTTAACTGTTCACATTAATTAACTCTTTATTTTTTTTTTTTGCTACAGAAATAATATAATCTGAAAAAAAAAGTCCCTAATGGTTTTTAATGCTAATTTTGATTTATCTGAGCAACATTCTTGTCATTTCTATTTCCAAATATTACCATGGCTTTTTTTTGACTATTCCATAATTACATGGATATAGAGTAAAGATGATGAAAAATCCAGGTAGCCTGTCTATACTCATCACATACCAACATGCTTTCAAAGGACTTTGCTATTGCAAAACCAATAATTACTGTCTTGAAATTTCACATTTACTTGTCTGCAATTAAAAGAGACCTCTTAAAAAAAAAAAAAAAACCAAACCAAAACACAACAGAAAAAGTAACCACACATCAATAGTAGATTGCATGCCAAACATATTTTCAAAAATGACTGAAAGAAAAAAATCAAATGTCTGCACCTGAGGAAAGACTGCCCACTTAAACAAGCTTAGGTGAGATGCAAGCTCCTTTTGAAGGTGAGTTATTTGCCTTGAATGACTAAGCTCATATAATGTCAGGTAACACAAAGATTGTTGCTCTTTGGAATTTCCTGTATGATCCGTGAAACAACAGAGCCCCGTAAGAACAACAGCAGAATTATCTGGCTCTGCTGTTGATACAGATAAATTTATTGCTGTTGAGACAAGGCTTACAGAAATATAACTCCAATACCTTTGAGCTGCAGATTTCTTTAAAAAAAATCAACCCCCAATCATAAAAAACAGATAATGTCTCTCTGTCTTCTCAGCCTGGGAAGTGTCTCCCTCTCTCCGTCTCTCCCTCTCTGTGCAAGAACCGCCTTGCTCATACAGTTCCGATGCAGTGGAGCATGGCGTCATGAGATGCTTATTCCCGAATTTAAATGGAGTGTAACGATAGCAATCCTCTGTGAAAATAAGAATAAGGTCCCGGTTGGGCTTAGGCCACCTTCAGTGTCATCGGAAGGTGAATTAAAAGGATTTGGCAATTCCATGGTCAGCTTCGGTGTGGATCTTCCCAGTTGCAGCGGGTGTGACCGGCTGGGTACCGCACAGTGCACCGCACAAGCACGTATGCGTAGACATACATAGAGGCACAGGCACACGTACAACTTCCTTGCATGCTGAAGCAAACTCCTCCCACGCTCTGTTCCTGGTGCACATCTAAATGGCTGTTTTATACACATTAACCCTGTGAAAAGCTGTAGGACTTTGCTATTCACCTCCCAGATAATAAACTATCCGTTTGCAAGCCTGTCACACAGTTCACAGATCAAAGAATCAAGGTGTCAACAGCCTTCTTTAGTATAGATATCACTGGTTCTTTACTGCCTAGTTATGCTTGCATAGCCCTTAGACATTTTTTGTCTTGAGGTTGCTTACCCCATTCAAGTACTCTATTTTCCTTTTCACTGCATCTGTGCTACAGGCTTGCTGGCTGAAAAAATATCACAGAAAAAAATACAGCAGTTCCACCCTTTCCCCCATTATTCAACTCACTTTCCTCCCGTCCTGCATCTCTACTTTTGTACACAGTTAATTTTCCTGTTAAAAAAGCAAGCATAACTAAAAAAAAAAAAAAAAAAAAAGATTAGAATGTAATAAGTGGATCTTTGTTTTTAAAAAAAGTTTTAAAGAGGCTTGCTTTATTTTACCGTATGTTCAATAGTTTTCAGGCTATAATCTGAATTTTATGTCTTTGTGAAAAAAAAGGAGGGAGTGAGACACATGGACTGGAAGATGAACAGCCTGGTTGGGGGCAAGATTTATACTTCTTTAGTAGAACAAAACGGTCTCTCCATTTTCTGGCTGTGCTCTTTGGACTTTGTCTCCATACCTTACTTAAAAAGGAGGCAAAATGAACAAGTTTGTGTACCACTCTTTCTGCCAAGACAGTGCCTGTGCCAGTAGTTTATGAGCAATGGGCTACAGCTGTGATCTCCAGCTCTTAGGCTGCTTTGGTATTTCAGTAATTACAACAATTTCATTAACATTTAAAGGGAATAGTCAGCTCAATATCTGTAAAAGACTATTTTGTACAGCGTGAATCCATTTTACATTTGCATTTGACATTTGATAATCTCTACACATAAGCTCTGAGCCAGAGAAATGAGATGTGACACGCAGGAAAATTAACCCAGATGTAACTTCTTAGTAAATCTATGAAACTGTGGAATAAATGTCCAAGACTGGTAGTTTTATGAGGAACACCTATTTCCCAGTCTTACATTCATTTGTAACATCTTTTTTATATCTTTATTTTGTACTTGTGGCATTTCTGGATATTGAAAAGAATTAGAAGCAGGAGGCTAGAGGAATAGTAAAATAATCAACAGCTCAGATATGTCCATATATTGTCTATTTTTATTTAATAAAATCAGACATGTTTATGAGATTTCAACTGTATTTTATAGCAGTCTTCATTTTAAGCTATCATTTTCCTCAGCAACTGCATTTCTACCTTGAACAGCAGAGGCAATTAGCTAGACTCCATAAAGAAACTTCACTGGTATCAGCACAGAAGTAATCAAAGGTAAACAGGAAACAGTAAATAAAATTCAATGTAGACATGTTTAAGTTGATGAACAGGGGAATAAACAATCATAAATGCTGCATACCTCATGAACTTCAGAACTAGACTGTTCTATAAAAATGTTAGCTCAATGTTCAGCAACAGTGAGAAAATTGTTAGGAACTACTGGGAAAGGAGTAAGGAACAAAATATAAAATACCACTAATTGTATAAACCTGCAGTTTTTCCATATCCTCCTCAGTGAAGAGTTCTGATGCCCCATAGCTGAGAAATAGGGAAGAAATGGAGAGGGATCAGTAGAAGGTGACCAAAGAAACCAAATTCACAGAGTGATTTCCTTGAGAGAAAGGCTCAAATAGATGCAGACTACTCAGCCTAGGGAAACAGAAGAATGCTGTAATAGAGTACCTTTCAGTGATGTGGCCTTGCAGACAAAGCAGGGTGACCTACTAAACAAACAAGATGTGATACCTAAGCCTTCACACACAAGGTAGTTCAACTTTAAAATTTCTTGCTATAGGATGTGTAGATGCAAAAACCTTTTATATTCTCAAAACCAAGGTCCTCAGAAAATAAAATTTTGTGTGGCAACATATCCACTGTCTATTTAAGTTGCTCTGTGGTTGATTTTATCGACAACATTTGGAAACATGATGTCTTTGAAACCAGCTAAGGAGAATGGCCAGTAAGAATCAGATCTTACTTTTTTTTTTT
>VXAC01003058.1:621021-692257 GCA_013399225.1 Rhipidura dahli | reverse complement strand
AAAGTTAAACTGTTGTTTTTTTTTTTTTTTTTTTTTTGATGCCAGCTCCCCCGTGCCATCGTAAGACACACCTGTGCTACTGCAAGAAGAAGGAAAAAGCAGCACTCATATCTCTAGAGGGAGCTATGCATCACCAAGGACCCCAAAGCATCCTCTCACTCTTATTGGGAACTCTCCATCAGAAAACTGTGTGTGCCTCATTGTGTTGCATCAGATATGAATAATTCCTTCTCTGGGGGAGGATCTAAGTGTTTCCATGCTAATTGGTATTTACATAACCTCAGGATCATCTGTTCTGGTCCCCACCCTCAATGGATCAAGACTGTGACCATTACTCCAACCACAGATGTCAAAATTGTGATGATCCAGTCTTGTTGCTTGATCCATGGGTGGTGATATCTTTCCTCTCCACCATCTACTCTGTTTGTTCCTTCTCTTTCATTATTTTTCTTATGCATTTTCTTTATAATTCTTTTACAGTTTTATACAAAAGAACCCAAATGGCCATGTATCTCCTTTCTGTTGCAATTAAGTAGTTTTAAAATAAATTTGCCTCATATATATGCACCAGCCATTCAGTGTTCTGGTGACACTGAAATTCACTCTAATTCACCCCAAGGGATTTATTAACAGCAATGCCACTCACCGTGCCTAAGAGGCAAGTTGCAATATTCTGAGATGAAGATTATTTTCTCTCTAGCTGAAGAAATTCCTGAGCAGTGAGTTTGCTGGAGGCTGGCAGAAAATTCTGGAGGGCATTCACTATAATCCTTGTAATGTTTGAATATTCTTTCCTAAGGATCTGTGTTTGTCTACTATCAGAAATAATATGGACACTGAGAAAGTGGTTGGTTAGTCTTACAAATTTCCTGTTCTTCTGAAGTAGTCTTATCAATCCCTTGAAGGATCCAGAAAACATATTGTGTCATTACTGGCAGTTCAAATGGAGTTTCTTGTTTCTTCCTATGTTTCTTTTATATGAAGAAAATTACTTCACACAAAGGCTTCAGAATGTGTGAAAGACAAAACAGTTAATTCGTATTATCTTCTAAGAAATAATTTTAGAAATTCAAACTGTGTTCTGAAAGCCTTCTCACTGAAGCCTGTTGAAAATGTCAAGGCCAACCAATGTCAGTGTACCAACCAGATAATAGCTAGGCAAAAATGGTTTGAAACAGTGTCACATCCCACCAGATTTAGCTCTTAACAAATAAATACTAGAAGCCATTTGATAACTCAGTTCAATATAAGCTTGAATCACATTAATGTCATTCTGAAAACTGGGAGGAAAATTAAGCACTTAAATATTGTCCCATGCTGCATCTCTGTACTATGTCCATTTAAAAAAAAAATGTGTGTTTCCTGAAAAAGTCATAGCTAGTAGAGGGTCTGGTGAGATTCTTGCAGTCAGTGGAGCTTTGAAAATTTGGACTAACTGACAATTTGATTTGAGCTTTTTCTTTAAAATAATTTTGACTTCAAAATTTATAAAACTTTTGTTACTATTATCAGATACTAACTGATAATTTTCTATTTTCAGTCAGCGAAAGAAACAGACTCTGTGCCATAAACAAGCAATATTTATTTAAATGTAATTTTACTAACATACGTATCCACAAATTGTGGAATATGTATTTTAGTACAAACACCAGTCCAATGTCATGATGCTATTTCAAAAATAAATTTATATAAAAAACAAATGTAAAACAAAACTGAAAATACTGTTCTAGACCATTCTAGCAAATAGAGATGCTAAAACACTGAAAGTATGAAGACAGATTTAGAAATGCAAAAGTAAATATAAAATGACTGATAACCTGTGGGTGCCATTTTAGTGTATGCATCCCCTTGCTGAAACACTGGGCAAGTCTATTAGCTAAAAATTGTGTACTGTTCAGGATTCCTTTATTTTGTAGAGAAATAAAGGAATGCTGAACATAAAAATTCATTCTACTGCTGCAAGTTAAATTATTTTTCCATTCCTTTATGGCATTAATAGCCCTGTCTCAACATCATTAAGGTCTAAGATGCAATTAATTTTTGGATTTTAAAATTTCTTATAAATTCTGCAGCTCATTGTGTGGCTGATTTGCTATTCTCATAAAGTCTTTTTTAGAGAGCTCTGAAAAATAGTCCTGTGTTTTCTTATGATACAGGGGCAATTGAGCTCCAATCTCATCCAGATAATTTGATCTGAGAACTAAAACACTTTGTTGTATATATGTTGCATGGACATCAAAGTGCAGCATCAGCCTAGAAACAAGGTATTCACAATTTCTATGCATTTTAAACAGGTTCAGAGTTCTAGTCTTAATTCTTATTGATTGAAAAATGAGGCTGCACAAACTACATATCTCACTGTGTTGTCATAGTATGGCTTTAATATATTTTCCAGGTCTTCACAAAAAAATACAATACAAAAAGTGAATTAATAAATGTGTGACATTCTACACATGTGATTAACATGGAGTAGTTTGGGTAAAATTAGAGACTGATTTTCTGACTGAAGCACAAAATGGTAACAGATACCCTCTTGTTAGATCTTATGTACAGAGAAGACCTGAGGTTTAAAAAACTGGGGTAGGAAGAAGGAGACATGCAATTTATTGCAGCAGAAACCTCTTTTTCTGTTCTCCTTCCAAAAACAAACACTTGGAATTCTCAGCAGAAATTGAAAATTTGTTACATGACTGTCATAGCACCTGACTAAGGCAAAGACCTGAGGTGTGTTCAGCTGGTACCTTTAGACAGTGAGCTCTCCTGTCACTGGAGAAAGTTACCATTACCCTTTAGGAGGTTTGGTGTGAGGCTTCTCCCATGGCCCAAAAGAGTGTATAAAGAAAAATGGTTTGTTCTCAGATGAGAGATGCTATAAAATAGGCTGCTAACCATTGAACTGGAAGTGAGAAAGGCAGAGGAGGCTGAAAATAGCTTGATACCACCAGACTACAGGGAGTACTGTGGCCTGCCAATGTGACTGTCTCTCACTTTCTGCCTTGCTGGCAGTAAATCAAACACAGACACCAGTAGGAGAGCAATGTGGGAGAGAAGTACATGACAAGCTATCAGTTTTGGCTGGGGAATGGCAGTCACAGTCGTGTGCATGTGGGTGTGTTTGCTTGTGACAAGTTCCAACCTCCCAGTGGACTGGCACCTGGTTTTTGAATGTACCCCTCCGTTCCACTGTGGGAAACTCAGCTTAAGAGCCTAAGTCTCTGAAGTCATACCACAGATCTTGCACAGGCAGTTGAATCTAAAGTGGTCATATCATCCCAATAATTCACTTAAAGAGTACTTATACCCTCAGCCTCTCTCACCTCAGCAGTCTGATCACACTGTGACTCTGTGGAGGTTTTTGAAATCTCAGGCAAGGAGAGTGGTAGCATCACCCACTGGTTGTGGGAACGCTCCTGCAGCTACAGTTGGCTCAACGTGGAGCTGCATGTACAGTCTAGACCTACATTTATTTTCTCTTCTTAATCAGAAAGTCATTCAAGAGATGCGGTTTTCAGTGCAGTTGCAGTGTGTATATTTCTAGAAAACCATAATATATTAAACAAATTCAGAGGTCAATCCACAGCAGGTTGTGGGAGTCTCACCTCATTCATAAATCTTAGATGAGACACACCACTGTTTCTTTGCTGCTGACTAAAATCATTACAAGAATTCCATTAGAATATGGTAAAGCACAAGTCTTTTGAAGATATAATGTGATCATTTTTAGATAACAACTTAGACTTTCATTCTGGAGAGCTGTTGTAACTATTCATTTTTGTTTTCCTTCTTTGGAGTTGAAATATTTAAAAATTTCTTGTTTGAAAACTAATTTAAGGCTTTTTGAAACTGCTTTAATATTTCAGTTAAAAAATGCAATTCATTTACTTAATCTTTTGCTACATTGAAAAAAAAAGGAAGCTTAATATTAAAATTATCTATTATAGATAAGCTTACTATTAAAATTTTTTTCTTGATTTAACTCAATATTTGTTTCTAATCCAAAACCAATTTCCTGGGTTTTTTTTTTTCTGTTTGATATTAGAAACAATGGAAACACAATTATTCATGAATATTTTTTCATTCAGAAACTAAAATTCTGTTCTTGCTTTGCCCCAGGATTCAGATGCATAACTGTGAAGGGTCTGCAGAATGCCTTCAATGCTAATGGATGTAATAAAGATGGACTTCGGTCATCAAAAAATTTAAGAACAGTTAACGGTTTCTCCCCTTTCATTGATATCTTTTAAAACAGTCCACCAAACCGCATTTTAACAAAATAAAGTTTTTCCACCCTGAGGAAATATTTTTCCTTTTTTTTTATTATTTAAAAACCCCAGAGTTTAAATTGATACAGGATTTTAAAAAGCCTCCACTGAAAGAGTGGGCCAAAATGTCCAGCGCTCAAATTTCTTCATGGCAAAGTCAGATTCAGAAGGAAAAAGCTGCTACAAATATTGGACACAGGAAGTTTGTGTAACACATCCTTCTTTGCTTTTTTGATTTTACCTTCTGGCTCTATGCATAGCTCCATTTGGAGCTCATTAAGGCTTTCCTCCAGTCTAAAGTCAGGGGTCAATGTTCTAGAAGTCTCTCACTAATATTATTTATAAGTCTAGCAGTCTTAGGAAATGATCCCTTCCAAACATTCTTTGAGGGTAACATATTCTCTATTTTCATTGCTAAATTGTTAATAAACCAAAGTTTTTTCTAGAACATGGTAATTTCACAGAAGGTTCTGAGTTGGAAGGGACCCACGAAGATCATGGAGTCCAACTCCTAAGTAAATGGTCCATATGGGGATTGAGCCTACAACCTTGGTGTTATTAGCACCATGCTCCAACCAATTTATTGAGGTAACCATATTTCTTTAGTAGATAAAGGTATTTGTATTGTTTGTGTTTAATTTTAAGTTATTACAATATCAGAAATTGTTTTGAGAGAAGTAATAATATGACTTCCATTCAAAGAGCTGCTGATCTGAGTTCAAGTGAAGCCTGTTGTAAATTGTGGCTGTATATTTTCTCCATAGAACTTATGCTATATCTACTCACCTTTGAACAAAGACTGATTCTTAATTCTCAGGAATGGAAATTGCAAATCAATCATAAAATTTTAGAACCATAGAGTCATAGAATGGTTTGGGTTGGAAGGGATCTTAAAGATCATCTTGTCCCAACCCCTCTGCCATGGACAGGGACACCTTCCACTTGAACATGAACATGATGCTTGGGGAGCCTTCAAATCTGTCCTTGGACATTTCCAGAGATGGGGCATCCACGTCGTTGTTCCAGTGTCTCACCACCCTAATAGTGAAGAATTTCTTCCTAAAATCTAATCTAGACCTATTCTTTTTCAGTTTAGTGTTGAATCCCCCTTGTCCTATCGCTACAGACCCTTGTCAAAAGTCCCTCATTAAAAGTGCCTCTCCAGCTTCCCTGCAGGCCCCCTTTAGGTACTGGAAGGCTGCTATAAGGTGTCCCTGCAGCTATCTTTTCTCCAGATTGAACAACCCCAACTTTCAGCCTGTGTTCACAGGAGAGGTGCTCCAGACCTCTGATCACCTTTGTGGCCCTCCTCTGGACTCTGTGTCCTTCTTGTGCTGAGCACTCCAGACCTGGATGCAACATTCCAGCTGGGGTGTCATGAGAACAGAATAGAGCAGGGGAAATCATGTGCCTTCGACCTGCCAGCCACACTTCTGTTGATGCAGCTGGGGATATGTTTGGCCTTCTGGGCTGCAGGTGTACACTGCTGTCTCACCTTGACCATCTCGACAATGTGAAGGATTTTTCTCTTTCTCTTTTTTGGCTTAATCAATTTAAGCACCAGTGAGAATTGCATGGAACATTTCCCCGAATAGGTTTCCTGGGGAGATCAAAGTTGCCATTATCAAAGAAAATAAGACTTGCTAGACTGGATTTGACCACACATTTGTTGGTTCTTGCCTTGGGCAGCAGATTCACAGTTCAGAGAAAAATGAAATCCTTAAAGTACATTTTGCCAGTAGAGAAAAGGTGAAAGAACAGAAAACTGTTTGGAAAGGCAGGGCAAAATTTTTACTTTTTCAGACATCTATTTGAAGATTAGTGGATGTTACACTGACTCTGTTCACAAAGCTAAACATCATTAAAATCAATAACAAATATTTCAGGTAATATTATATGAAAAACTCTCATCCACAGCATAAATAATGTCTGTGACTTTGTGAAATATCAATTCCATGGGTTAAACATATGCATTTGAAAGTAAATTTTAGCTCTTTAATTTGGTATCAACTTGTTTTCATTACCAGCACAAATTCTGCCCTACTAGACACCTGCACCTTACTTTCCTGTGAAATCTGTACTTTGCATTTGTTGGAGTCAAACTTACCCTGATGAATGCAGCAGAATACTGAGACAAAGTAATAAGGGATAGCTCATCACCTTTCTATCCAAATGATTGAACTGAAGAGAAAGGTTCTTCCACATAGAAGTTGATAACCACACCCAGGTAAGAGAAAGAAGTAAATCTAATTTTTCAAGTGCAAAATAGCACTAAATAAACAAAATAAAACAAACAAACAAAAATTTAGAAAGTGCAGACAAACCCTTAAAGTCTGAAAGTCAGATGTTCCAACTTTTGCCCTTATTGTACTGAAATTATTTTGCTATAAGTAAATAAAGAAGTAATTTTTTTGGTTCTTCACTACAAAGTTGTTTATACCCAAGATCAAATATTCTATCTGCTGAAATGGGTAAAGAGAAGGTTCGTTATCACATCAGCTCTAACAAAATAAACTTTTCTAACAAACTAATGCTACTACAATTTGAAATTCTTCTAGCTGATGTAACAGACTGCCAGGACTTGATTAGCAAGAGCAGGGCTGGGTTCAATTTCTAGGGGTCACATCAAATTGAGCCCCCATCTAAAAACCTGAGAAAATTAAATTAAACTGTCTGGGTGCTCAGTGAGCTGTACTTCTCCACTCTCAAATGATGAATCAACTGGCTTAATGAAACAGTAAGGTGTTGAAGAGAGTGGAGAAAGAGGAAAACAGGCACATAAAGAGCACAGCAGACTAGTTGGCTATCTCTTTGTTAAAAAAGAGCTATCATTCCCTTTTGTTTTGAGAGAACAACTGCAGTAGCTGATGTCCTTGCAACCTTCTCCCATAAAAACCAAATGTTTACGGTGTTTGCCAAATTTGCTGGTAATATCACCTGTTCTGGTAGGCAGTCAGACCTCAGCTATTATCCAACTGTCCCAGTCCTGTGAGATGTGCACTGACCTCTCCTGTGGCCTTTATTTCTGCAGTGCTTTCTGGTCTTTACCAGGTCACATAGTACACAGAAGGCAGTGCCTTCATAAGCCATTTGAGTCCAATGGCCTGGCAACTAGAACAATTTTCAGGAAGATGGGGGAAGCATGTTTGAAAATTCATGGGCAGAGTGAGACACCAAACTCAGGTCTCCCGTGTTCAGGGAGGTGCTGTTCAGTTGTCAATTGGGCAAAAGGAGCAGTCACGCCCTTCTTCCCCACCTGTAAAAGTGAGAAAGGAAGTCCTCTGTGGAAGGTTTTGGGCTAGGGCCAACAGAGTCATCAAGGAAGTTCTCCTTTGCCTTGGGTAGTGCAACCAGGCACTCATTTACAGCCTAGTGCACTTGCCAGCTGTCAGGAGCTTTTAGTGAGGTCCTCACTGTTCTGGTTCTTATGATTTCTAGTGTAAAGCACCAAACTTTCTTTGGGCATCACTAAAGTAATAAAAGCATCTAATACGGAGTCTGGATGCCACCTTCAGTGCCAGAAACCCAGAGGCTTACATTGCAAAGTCTAGCATGAAACCCCTTTGTAGAAATAACCTTAGGTTCAGATCATTTATGGAGCCCTACTAATCCCAAATCTTTAAAAGAGCTTCTAATCTGCTCAGTGTATTGGATTCTTTCATCTGAAGGCATTAAACTCTATAGGCAATTACTAGCCCAGGGAGGTATTTATCTCTCTTATCAATGAAGATATGAAATGTTAATGAACAATGTATGTCAAATAGCAATTTGAAATCAGTAGGTTATTGTGGGAAAAAAAAAAAAAAGCTCCCAGCCCACACCTCTAAAGAAAAGCAAACCAATGCACCCTGAGTGATTCTGGTAACTAATCAAATATGTCCCACATGCTGTAGTAAGACCTGTAGCAAGATCTCTATTTAATAAGGCCACACATTGAAAGGCAATATCAGCTTTATCCTAGGTGGCAGCTGTATTTATCAAAGCCAATGTCTGCAGAGTCAGAAACTACTTTTATTCTGCAAAAGCAATTATTCATTTATTCATTTGGGTCCTGACTATATTTTATCACTTACACATTTGGCTGCATGAAATGTGATAGTTAGGTCTAAAGCATTCTAAAGTGCTTGCAAAGAATTCCCAGCTATTAATGCTCCTTTAAAGCATTGCATAACCTTACCATGCCTTCAAAATTTTAATAATAAATATGATGGCTTTATTAGGCCAAAAAAAAAAACCCCTCAAATCTGTGGCACATTCAGAAAAATGAGGGTCTCACCATTAAAGCTGTTTGATACTGGTTCCTCCTCTGACCTCTCCAAAAGCGAAGCTTTTTCTCACAGGAGTAAGGCCTACCACTGGTAAGTGAAATTTTAATTTTTTTAAATACTTGTACTATCTCATTTCTATATGCCTTTCTCTATCAGATTAAAATATTGGCTTCATTATTTTTCCTAGCTAGCCTCTCTGGGAGTGAGACACCTAGTTACAGTCTAACCTGGGCTATGGCTTTTTGCATCTAAGCTAAAAATCTTTGACTTCTTTCATGGTCTTTGAAGAGACATGATGAAAAATAGCACTTTTACTAGTTGTAGTTCTTGTTCTGAAGAAGATGATAGGTGAGTTAAAATTGCAATGTTACCCAAAAGGAATATGAGCAAAATCTTCTAGTTGTGGTTAAGCAAAAGAGAGGGTAAGGAACCTCTGTAAATAAAGTACATACCTTTAGAAAAGGTATAGCAATTAAAATGAATTGCTAAACAAAAATTGTTTCAGGACCTTGCAGCTACTCAAATTTTGAACAAAAATGCAAGATAAAATCTCCTTTGTATTTGAAGTCTAGAATAAGAATGGACTTTCCTAATATCTCTGCAATTATGAAGAATTATCAAGTCAGATGAGCACTTGTAGGAAGTACAATAGGACATGACCAGTCACCTACAGGGATTCAGGGTTCTCTACATATTCCATTGAAGAGGAAATATTTGAAAAAAATCAATGGAACACCCAAAAACCCAAATAAATATCTGCTGAGCATATGAAAATGCTGAGATACCAATTTATAAATAGAAGACATTTTCAGATAAATGGCAAAAAAAAAATCTATATCACAAAAACACAACTGTCTAAATTTCAAGATTGATTCTGCTATTGGAAGAAAACTTTGCTAGAATTTTTTTACATGGCTAAATAAATTGTATTTCTGTATGTTGGAATTAGGATTACTGTAAGTGGTTTGGGCAAAATAAAAGAAAACCCCCAAATTTTAAGGCTTGAAGGTCTGTCCAAATTTCATCTTGAACAGCTGACTTTTACCAACCCAATAAAGCAAGAGCATATAAGAAAGAGAAAGTTTTTATAGTCTTGACAGAAGTTTTGCCAGTGCCATTAATAAAGCACAGTTTTACATGTTATAGCAATTATGATTTTTTAAAAATTTTCTGGAGCATTAAAGCATTTCTCTCAAGATGGTACATGAGTAATTTTTAAAGTATGCATTCAAGCTTTGCCTCTCTTCCCGTCCTGTGGAACTGAGATCAACACTGATGTACTGACGAGTGGCCCGGATTCTTGTTTGCAGTGCTATAGACAGAATTTGATCTACAGGGAATAAATATACTGTGGACTCCAAAGAGAGGGGGGAAAAAAAAAGGCAAGTGGGGAGTTGCACACGCTTATAAATATCTCTGAAAAAAAGTGATGATGTTGGATACAACTGAAAAGTAACATATTTTTAAAATTTTTTAGTAACAATGAAATTCCCTCTGAGAGTGCCTGGACAAAGATCGAGGTTCTAGAAGAAAAGAAAAGAAAAATCAAAATATAATCTTATCTTAAAGATGGAGACAGAGAAAGGCCAGGATATTAAAGACCTAGGCAGCTTAATTTTAACTCTTCAGAAACCAGGGAGGCAGGAAAACACCTAGATGAAAACACAGCAAACAACATTCAAAATCAAGTTTTCAAGACCAAATTATGCCAAGCCTTTGTACGTTCCTTGCAGAAGCAGGTAAGAGGCCATGAAGGTAGAGGAAGAACAGTAAATACATAGAGAGAGGGTTTGGTAAGACATTGGCACTGCTGTACAAGGCAGTTTATAAGCTGACTGTGAAAACATGGATCAGGCAACAGAAATAGAAAACTGTGTAGAAACCTATATTAAGAGCATGATTATCAGGGACTCACTCTTAAAATGGAAAGATGTGGCAAATATATCTGTTTAGGTCTAGTAGGTTTTTAGCAACACAGTACTTCTACTAACAGCCTGGAAAATGGAATGAAGAGCTTGCTAATGGCATCTATGCAGAGCACCAGGCTCCATCTGGCTGTAAGCAGATTGGGGAACAGATTTCAAACTCGAAGTGACTGTGACAGACAGGTTTCACTCCACTGAAGGCAGGTGCAAGTTCTTCCACCTTAGGCAAGAATAATGAACTAAATGAACCTGAGTGGGAAAGAGCTGGAAGAGAGGGCATACTGCCAGACATGAACCAGAGGTGAAAAACATGAACAGAAATTCTGACTTTAACAAAGTTATAATCCATGAGACAGGTGGAATAACTTGTTCTGAATCTGCTGGAGTTATTGAAACCTCACTAGTTCCCAGAAGACATTGATTTAGAAAAACATCCAGAGACTGAGAATGATCAACAGTCTCAAAAGGGTGACTTTTAAGAAATATGGAGAGATCTAAAATGATTCAATTTTTTCCATTTAGAGAAAATTTCCCACATTCATGTATACATTTGGTCTTTTAGCTGAATAATTTTATCAGCTGCGGGAAGGACATTTATAATAGTACAAACTACTATAATTTTTTTATTATGACAAACCTTTTCTACTTCTCTTAGTTTACATTTTGTAGTTGTGGCAAAATGTGTGAATACTCTGTCACAAAAGATTAAAACAAAAGACTGAGGTATATTTTCATATCTCATAATTGCTAAGTATGAATTTTTTGATAGTCTGAGATTCACAGAGCTGGAAAAAGACTTTATTTCACTTTTTGAAATACATGGCCCAAGTTGCTGCGATAAACACACAGAAAGAATCACTGAACTGTGTTTGGTGTCTGGTAACTTAGAAGAATATAATGCTACATCTTCCTGAAGAAGTAAAGTAAACTGGACTAAATAACTACTATCCCATTTGGACTTACAGAAAGGAGTAGAACACGCTGAGTATAGGTCCTTTTTGTCTTATGCACACCCCCTGAGGATGTTGTCCCTTTCCTTTATACTTTGGCACATCTTGTCATGCCAACAGAGTCTTACTGCTTGAGTTGTACTGAGCAATGGACTTTGCCATCCATGAAGGATTAAACATGAAGGATTAAAGTGTAGAGCATTTATGAAGACATCCAGTTGTTACTGGAGCCCATCTGTACTGGAAATTTCCTAAATATTTTGGATCAGCTGGAATTTGGTAGCAGGCTGGAGGCAGGAGCAGTACATCATCTGCTACCACAACCTGGTTGCAAATCCTTTCTTATAAATGGTTTCCTCTGATGAAGCTCTAGCTGTAGGAAGAAAATGCAGCTGAACAGATAGTCCCAGAATGATGCTGATTCCCTGCACCCATGTATGTCCTTAGAGTGAGACCGCACACTGATTCTGATCTAGGCCTCAGGATGAGTTGTGAGCTCTGTAGGACTGGCCCAATATAAGTCTGCTTCCCCAAGAAGATTAAAAAAAACCCTCCCATTAATTTCCTTGCTGGAAAACCATGGTTACAAGTACACAATTTGTGTAAAAAAGCCTTACCATTTATTAGACCTATTTATATGTCCGCCTAATTTTTGTACAGTTATAAAATTCCTAAGAGATAGAGAACAAATGCAATTGTCATAGGCCATAAAGTGCTCTGGATTAAGTAGAGTGAATCTTAGTAAGTGTGAAAATATGGAACTTTGTAGCACAGTGGAATATATGGAAAATCAGCAGTCCCATTTTTTTTACTTCATAAGCTATCTGACACTATGCTCTGTGGATGTTTTTTCCAAAACAGAGATTGTGACTTTCTCTGCACTGACTAAATTAATCCCCCTAATCCGATGGTTGTTCTGATCCTCTGAGGAGAGGACTAGATTAATAAAATCACTCCTCCAGTGTTTCTCTGTTATTCTTGAAATCCATCTGATTCTAGGGGTCAAAGCAGAGAAAGCACAGGGCTCCAAATAAAAATGACTGAATAGTTCTCTGAAAGTTCTTTGCTGTCTGTTTTTTGGTGATTCTTGCACTTAGCACCAAACCAGGGAGGGAAAAAAGCATTGTGATTTCTGTTTTACTAGTGTATTTAATTTATACATATATTTGTATCACTCACATAGCTGTGACTTTTCTGGCGATAATTACTTGGTCAAGACATCCGTGATCAACACTACCAGCACATTGCAGATCATCAGTCTTTACTAATGGAAACATGTACATAATACATTGATTATTCATGAGCTGCTTCAATGAAGACTTTGTGGACACATTTTTCCATTAAGCAAATGGATTCATGGCTCATTTGGATTAGACATATAACTTCATCCTTATTAAAGTGATTGGTTTCTATCTGCCTCCCTTTCCTTCATGAATTCAAAACCCCCACATATACTTTTACATTTTTAATTTCTCTTTCCCACTAACCTTCCCCTCTGTTTATCAGACAGACTACCCTTCTTTCTCTTTGTGTTTCTCATCACCTTAGATTTATATCTGAACTTAATCTTTATTTTTTTAATTTTTGAATTTAAATATTTTTAAGTTTTAAATTAACTTTAAATTATTTTGAAAAATAGGTATATAATTGGATCTCTCTACTCCTGTAATAATTCCCATAAAACTATTGTTTTCTACACCTTCACCTCACTACCTCACTACCTGCATCCTTCCTTGTTAATTATCCTATTTCTTTACTGCACACTATTCCACTTTTTGCTCTACTTCTCCATTCATGCCTATGTTTCTTAATCTCTCTCTAGAATCCTTTATTGTGCCAGCACAATCATTCTACACAATGTGCCATTCCATAATTTTCTTAGTGACCAGACTTTCAGTTAAATTTCTTACTCTCTAAATTATTCACAAAGATGACTTGTTCCCAGTTTAAAAGTGGGACAATACAGACGTCTTAGGCAAGTATACCACAAACAGCTTTCACGTTGGTAGTTCTTCACTCCTTCATGCATTATTATCTAGAAGTCTGTACTGCCTTTTCTTTCCACATTTTTCTCCTGTTCTGGTTGCACAAATATTTCCATGTGCTTTCTTCAGTTTTGTGTCACCTGACTTGTTTTCTGTCCAAAATAATTATCTCCTTGATGTCAGAGACTTAAGATTGTCACACACCTCAGGTGCTTACCAGCCTTTTTTTATCATTGGAAATGGATATCCAAAGAGTCTAGAGGTTTCAGGTTATTTCTGTTAGTCCCTGTTTACTTGTGTCATGGTTTTCAAGGCAGTCAGCCTCTCAGCTCTCCATACCTCTGTTTATTTGTCTTTTAGCCCCGCTTCCCACCTTATTGCTTCCAGAAGGCCTCTGTTGTATTGCTACATCACATCTTCCTCTGTCAGCTTTGTAGGCCAACTTTAAATTCTCCTATCATCCTCTCCTATGTGCTATTCTTTGTGCCTTCTTTGCTATCAGACTGCATTTCCTTTACTCCCTGCTCTAGTTAACTGAAATTATATAATTACTTCTCTGTTAAATCCCAACTCCTTTTCTCACTACATTATTCTTTTCTATGTATTTACCCAATTTAAAACCTGCTAATTAGAAGATTTTAGCATCAGTTTAAGATTCTAAAATGCTGTCAAAATAGGAAACACTCCCATTGTATTTCCTCACTAAATTTTCAGTCCTCAGAAACCTTTAGCTCTCTAGGTTCTCTCCAGTATATTTCCATAACATTTTAAAGAATGAATTATGCAAAATAGTAGTGAGTACTGTTGATAACAGAAGTCAGTGACCCCAAATGACTGTCACACATATCTACTGCTTGTTCATGTTATAGCCACATCACTTGGGCTGTACCACTGGAATATCATTGTCCTATATTTGAGTTGGCATCTCCATGGCATTTGTAACAGTAATATGTCCATCATACTGGGGAGTATGTATATGTTCTGCACAGATGGCTGCCTGTTCACTATATGTGCTTATTCTATAGAGGCTTATAAACCTATGATCACTGATGAGAAAGAGCTGAGTCTAGAGAGGATTCAGAGCATTTGAGTTAATCTTGACTCTGAACCACCTACTAAATTAGACTCCTAAAATTAGTTTGGGTAAACATTATGAACAGGGTTTCTTGAAGACAACTGTACTTGTGAATATTTAAGGAAGAGAATTTAAAGACCTGCAGGGAGAATCATAATCAGAAACTTACTACATCTGAAGAACTATAAGAATATTTGCTGAAAAAAAAAAAAAAAAGCTATTAGTAAAGAAGACAGTTCTTTCCTAGGACATCTTGCTCCTAGTGATATATTTCAAATAACTGAAGTAGAAGCAGTCTTTATATTTGCCTGCTCTAAAACTTCTTGAATGAAAATATCAAATTAAGTATTTAATGCTATCAGAGTTTGTGAGTTTAAGAAATATTAATTAATGTAATCAGAAAACTTTCCAACAGAAAAATGTCAACACTTTCATTTCTGTCTTGAATTTACCTCACTCTCATGCAGGAAATGCCAGAATATCTAAATATAAATGTATAAATATTGACAATTTTCAAAGTTTTTTGTCATCATACACCTAATGAAAGTGAATGACAGGTAATTCATTAGTCCTAAGCAGTCCTAGAGGGCCTTTCTTATCTCTGATGTGTAACCTGGTGAAGTTCTAACATTTCCAAAAGGTTTTAGGTGAAGAATCTTCTCTCATGAAATCAAGTATATTAAAGAATGGCAAGTCTTCAAAATTTTGTGATACCCTAATAATATTTGTAATATTCATGCTTAATATGGATGCCACTAATAAATACGTATCTAATGCTATTTTTAGTTATGTCAAATAAACTATCATATATATGTCAATCACCACTTCAAAAATGATGGATGTGTTTGAAGCTGAAATAGAACTCAGGTTATTTTTCTCTACAAGATGATGAATATTTGTCCTTTAATTATTTTGCTAAATAGTTTCTACCCATGTGTCAGGCCTTTGCAAGAAACAGTTTCTGATGAGAAAAAACTATAGACAGTTGCTTGAAATTTACTTACAAACAGTGTGAAAAAAGAACTACTTATGATTCAAAGGGAAGTTGGTAATTCTCACTGCTTTGCATTTTTTTTTTTAATATCATTTGATATAAAACTTTCCTCTGCAGACAACTTCTTAGGTCAGAACCCCATAAAAATCTTTCTCACCTTGAGGCTGCAGAGCACAGCCTGAGGACCAGAGGGCCTGAATGTAACTTAAAGTTTCAAAATTAGAAAGATGGGGCAAAAGATCCTGAATTTATTTTAACATTCTGAGCTTATCCTCTGTGACCATTGTTAACAAAGTGTTTCTGTGTCCCCTCAAGCATAACCACTGACAGTGACACCACAACTGGCTGCATGGCTTCACTTCTGAACTTGGACACACACAGCCAGGCTTTGAACTGGACTAAATGCCAGCTTGAGAACTTGAGAAACACTGCATTCCCAGTTAAGAACTGCAGGCCTTTTAGAGCATGGGGACAGGACAGAAGGTAGGGGTGTGCTCTGTGTGAGAAGAGTGAGCTGGGTAGGGAAAGGCAAGAACCTTGCCTTTTCAACTTGCCCAGCATCACTGACTTTGTGGAGTAGGTTCAGGGGATGCGCTGGTGATATTTAATAGTCAAATAACCTTTAAAAGAGAGTCTATCTTTAAAGAGCATTTTTATTATATCCCTGACATAGTGACCTTCTGGTTTTGGTGCAGGCAGACAGAGGGGTGGGGAGGGGGGTACTTGATAAATATTATTTTGCTTTTTTAAAAATTCTACAGTCGTTGCTTCTTTTTCAAATATTTTCTTGTTTTCTTTGAAGTCTTTCAGGCACATTTGGTGCAGAGATATTTTATAAAAGAAAAATTGAAGTTCAGTCTGAATGAAATGTATTGTGGAAAGGTATGCTGACTTGTATGTATTTATCTTTCGAAATTACTCTAATTTGAATAGACTTCCTTGATAGTAGTAAAAAGTAATACTGAAGGGACAGAATGACATTACCTTGCCAAGTTTCAGAAAAAAATGTAACCAATCTGTTTCCTAAGACTAAGAATTAAATATGCAGATATTGATTAGCTGTGCAAATATTTCTGTGCTTTTTTTCCTAAACTGCTGTTTTAACATTTCCTAGAGGAATCGTGCTGAAGTTCTGCAAAGTTTGTAGATCATTTATTTTGGAAAATCATTTTATGATTCATTAAAATGCTTCTGAAGTTCTCTGCAAGCAGTATCACACTGTTATAAATGGCCACAGTCTGTACGTCTTTAAAATTAGGGGAAATTTTTTCCTGATTCACAGTCTTTTTTATTTTCTCTCTTAGAGTTTCTCTTTATAAACATGCTTATATGGGCACTAAATGCACAACTGTTTATGTATGTGTTTATATACGTGTGTGTGTGTGTGTGTGTTTGTATGTATGGGTATGAGTATGTACACTGCTCACACACACACATGTATCATACACATGGAAGATGCATGATGAAAAGTCCCAACCAGAATGGCAAATATGGAGAAAATATGCCAAATGAGAGAAATCATGCAGCAGATGACAGTGGGTTAAAATACCAACTTATAGATGATGTGTTGTGTGTGAATCCTTTCATCTAATATTTGTAAGTTCACAGCAGGCACATCCTCTAGTCTACGGCAGAAAGTTTTATTGATTCATAGAGGAATAACAAATGCTACCTGAGGCGGCAGTTCTTCCAAAATGCTGTTGATATCAGAAGAAAATACAGAAAATCTCATTGTTAGATATGATTTGTGATACAATTCCTCTCATGTGCTGAGTATTAAGGTATTTTAAAGGAAGAGATCTTTTCTGTCCAGAGAAAAGATATAAGGAACATTTCTTCTTGTAACAAAATCAGTCTTGAAAATTTGAGATTTCACAGCCCATTAACCTGCTATTAAAGACCAATGACTGGATTTCTTTTGGAAATGAACTTTGCATTGTGCAAGAAGTTAGCTGTGATACCCGAAAGGGAGAGGAGAAAAACCTGCACCCAAAATGACAGAAAAATAAGGTCCACAACACGATTCTTATCAAAGTCCATGCTATTAAAGAAATGAAATTGCAGCTATACAAGTCTGAAGATACCAATTATGTGTAATGGTGCAGAACCAGGTTACATCAGCTTTGAATTTCAGGCAGTTTGCATTCCATTTTACCTGCATTTGCAGAAAGTTGAGACAGTGTCAACTCCCACTTAGGATTCAGTTGATCACAGTGTTACAGAAAGTCAAACTGACAGTTAAGGGGAAGTGAAAGGTTCTGGGTCAGGTCTCTGTTGGGTTTTAATTCATTCTCATAAGGAACAATAATACAACAAACTGTGTGTTGGATTTTGAAGCTGAAACCCATGCATATGTATGGAATATAGTTCAATTATTTGTCTGGATATATGAAAGGTAAGTAAAAATTTTTTTGGAATAATTTCAATAAGAAATGTGTGCCTCTTAAAAGTGAGTCAGTTTGGCATTAGGTAATGTGTTGTCTGGTCTAGGTGAACCAGGCATGATAATCCCATCAGGTGTGCTGTCTCTGTTAATTGTATTCATTTCAAAGGGAGCAATAAACATTAGGATGCTTTAATTCAGTTCATTTGAATGGAAGCAATAAACATTAGAGGCCCTTTAGTGTCCCTTTCTAAAGGGTCCCACTTGACTAATCTTACTCTAATTCAAAGAGGAAAGACAGGAAGCATGATTAATTTAACTCTTTGGATGACAAAGCACTCATTTTGAAGTTGTTTCCTCCAAACAAAGTACTAATTATGGTAATAAAAATTAATATTCATTGCCATTCTAGATATGACACTACAGCATCAAAGGCTCCAGCCAGTACAGACTGACAAACTTACTGAAATAATACACCACACAAAGGATACTTCCTTAGGAATTTAAGTGACCATTTTCCTTTCATCTGGGAGAGCATGGTGGTGAACAGAATGGTGCAGTGGTGTGGTGTGGCTGGTCCAACTTGGAGGGTTTGTCTGTCATTCTGTTTTGTTGCCTTGGGCTTGGGGGACATTGGGCTCAAAGGGAAAAAAAGCTGGCATGGCAATACCCGCTATTTTCCCTTTTGTCTTGGGAAGCTGTGTGCCTTTGGCTGTGGTAATATCTAGTTGGTATGACTTCCACAAGCAATCACCCTCTTTTAGACAGAGTTGTTTTTATTATTGTTGTTGTTACTGTTTGTTGTTTCTTATACCGACACTTTTCTAGGAAATTGTTATCCCAGTCAATAATCTCTGCCTTTTGTTCCTTTCTTACCAGAGAGAATGTGGGGGAAGGAAGTGGCTGCTTGGAGCTTAACTTCCAGCTGGTTATAAATCACAAGAAGTCACTATGGTGAATGAGGGACTGGAGCATCTCTGCTATGAGGAAAGGCTGAGACTGTTCAGCCTAGAGCAGAAAAGGATCATGGTGAATCTTACCGATGTACAGAAATTCCTGAAGGAATTCAAGGAGGACAGGGCCAGGCTCTTTCCAGTGGGGCCCAGTGACAAGGCCAGAGGCAGCGGGCACAAACTGGAAAACAGGACAATTCCTCAGAACAAGCAAACACTGTTACTTGAGAGCGCTGGAGTGCTGTGACAGGCTGCCCAAGGACATTGTGGAGTCTCCAGCTGTGGAGATACTCAGAAACTCTCTGGACATGGCCGTGGGCAGCTGGCTGTAGGCTGTCCTGCTGGAGCAGGGAGTTGGACCAGATGACCTTCAGAGATCCCTGCCAACCTCCCCCAGCCTGTGCTTTTGTAATAGTCAAAATATTGCAACTTCATTTTAGTCACAGGTTCACAACACTGCACCACCCCAGAGGGCACCCAGTGGGAGGCTATGAAGAAAGTTAACTGTTTAAACCAGATAGGGTAAAATACTGGAAACAAACTCAATCCAAAATTACTATTTAGGCACAGAGATCTTAAACTGCAATAGTAAAGCTTATAAGAAGACAGAAGGAAGAAGGGAAGGAAGGGTGGAAGGTGACAAGGAGGCTGTTAAGCACTTTTATTAGCGAAACACTACCTGTTTCAAATGATATAATATTCATTCTCCTAGGAAAGAAAAAGACAACCACCCCAAACAACAAGGAACTGTATCAAACCCTCCTGATAACAAGATCAGCACTGTTTGAGATTTTTGCTGTTTTAGTTAAATAAGGGTACCAGATCCAGATAAATATAGAATAGTTCTCATAGTTTAGTGGTTTATTTCCCTTCTGCTATACTGCCTTCTTTAAAGCTTTGGCCAGGTGACAGATATATATTGAGGACTCATTTAACTTCTGTGGAAGGTAATGGTACCATGACTTAGAATGTTATAATTTAAGGGAATACGAATATTGTTTCTACTGTAAAAATGCCAAACAATAGCTGTTTTATCTTTTGACATAACAGATATGATATTTCATATTTACCATAATGTATTTAAATAGGTGTTTGGTAAAGTTAGTCTTCTTAACATTAATAGGAATCTTCTCATCAACTTCCCTTGGATCTGTTTTTAATCTCACTTCCTTTTACTTTTCATTTTAAGTTCATAGTGAATTAGTATTACTTCAGGATAGGCCAAACCCATCCTATCTATTTATCTATAAATTAATTTAATCCATCTGGCTTATAGTAACATAAAACCTGAGCACATCACAATATTGCATGAATATTAACCTTAAAATTTTGTGGCAAAATGTCAGTTAAGAACTACATCATGCTTCTACATTTTTCCTCCTAAGTCAGTCATTTTCATTGAGTTTTACAGGGAGCTGCAAATGTCTATATCTGAGAAATATGTTTTTCACATTTATGTTTGAATCATTTTCAGTGACACTTTCAGTCATTTTTCAGTATGCATATACATCTTGACTATTTTCTTCAAGTATATGTGTATATTCTCCCTCATGTTTTGACTGCTGACACTGAGCTTCTGATTTCCAGGAAAATATATGAAATCACATCGGTATATATTAGTATATATAACATCTCTAGACAAACATTTTAAGTCAAGTAGACTGTGTATCCTTAGGTGGAAGAATAAATGCCTCAGTATGCTGTGATAAACTGTTTAATAAAATAAAAAAATAATGAAACCCTTCTTTTCTGTCCAGGCTGCTGTATTGCCATACATTTTATTGGTCTGAGAGGTAGAATTCTTGGCAGAGAAATAATCCCATGGGCCACATAAGGGGCACATGGTATAATTCAGCCTAGTGTAACTATAAATGACCAGAATAGATTCCGAAAGGTCTGCTTAATTCAATATCTGATTTATGTTTTTTGTGGTGGTGAGGAGATTTTGGAACTGACTCAGAGAGAGGGTGAGCTACATGCTGCAGTTGTAACTGTCCAGGTGAGAGAGAGTACATGGAGCAGAAACACTTCACAGTGATGAATTCAGCCAACACTACTCTCTTCATGGCAAGACATTTATTTTAAAAATTCTTCAGGTAGTCATATGTGCTAGACATTTATATAGGTGCATGCTATCTGCTACATTTCGAATAAAAGTATATTTTTCTCTGGTGACATTTGTCTGTGGAATTCCTTACAAAAGCAAGGGGAAGGTCAAGTCTGTCGAAAATGTCGTTAATGACAAGCTACACAAACAGGGTAGAATGGAGGGGAATTTTGTCCTTTTTTTTAAGCACTAGCAGGAGCTATTGCACAGATGATCTGACTTCACTGGATTTGGTTAGAAGTTCTCCTGTCATTCTTCTGCTGTCCTTGGTTTCATCACACAAGCAGAATTTACACTTCATAACAATTATAATATAGATGGAAAACAATTTCTTAGTACTTTGCAGAAATAAAATATTAGCCACTAGAAATATGTTTTTATCGTTATTCTAGAGAGAAAAACAGTATTTTGGAAAACGAAAGCTGACTTTTTTCAAATAAAAAGTCCCGTAAAGCAATTCTTTCCTCTGGAAAACATGTATCTGCTTGAATCATGTATAAACTTTTTCCTTGCAGAAATATTTAATAGTATACAAAAGGACTAATGATTCACTTCTTGAATGTTCAGGGAATCAGTTTGTCTTGACTGAAAATTAAAGGAGTAAAATAATGTTTATCAGTGCTTAGATTAAAGAATACATGGATTATTTTAGTATGTAGAAATGCAGTTAGCTTAGCTAATAAGGAGGAGTTTGAAAAGAAGGAAAAATAAACGTGTTTTCCTGCAAAATTCAGTTTGGACAGACATTTTCCAATAAAGATATTTTGTTGGAATGATTGTGCACTGTCAAATACTTTCCTTTTTAGATAGTTTTTATTCATGTATTTTAGCAATCCATTTTATTTGCATCTTTCCTAGTATCTGAACATGTTGGTTGTTATGAATCATAAGACTTATCTTAAAGAAACTGAAATAATAAATTTTAGATAATTTCTGATTTATAGATCAAGTTTAGTGAAAGTAGACATGACAGACTGGTTTTGTTAGGTTTTGGGTGGTTTTTTGTTTTTCAGTATTTCTGTATTTCAGTTTCCAACACTCCTATTTTTGGTGATAATGGGTTTTATTAATTAAAACCCAACAAACCAATTTCTGTTTCTCAAGTAAGTCAAGATTTCTCTAGGTTCCTACAAAGTTGCAAATGGCTCTTGGATAATCCTATCATCCTGAGCTGTGAGATGTGTTGTAAAAAATTTGTTCAAACATTTATATTGAATAACTTTTCACTATAAAAAGTTCTAAAACTATTATTTGATAAGGTTAAGTATGACATAAAATCTTCATTACCCTTTTGATTATGGTATTTTGCCTGAGAAATTTGAGCTTTTATGTAGATATGACAGAAGTCTTAAAAATTACCAAGATTTCTTGATACTTTTTGGGTCTGCAAACTTCAGCACAACACAGAATGGTTCTTTCTACTTACCTCTCCTAATTTCTATTTTTTGGTGGCCATTTCAGTGGAGACTTACTAGTGCTTAACATTAGTAGTCAATGGACCATGTTTGTGTCAAACTTTTGCCTCAGAAGGCGGACAACCACAAGGTTAATAAGCATTGCCAGACATTTGTACGTTTGCCATTTTTTAAAGCAATGGAGAAGAACTAAGAGAATGCTATTCAAATTTTGACAATAAACATATCTAATGGAGTTTTAAAGGTATTTAAATTATGTCTAAGTAGATCTCTAAACTCATTTAAGAAACAAATGACTGCTAATGCTTTAGATAAAAAGACTGCTGTACTGGGTAATGTTCTTTGAAGGGCAAGTAATACGGGTCAATAGAAAATTCTCTATCACATTAGTTAACAGCTTATGTTTTATTTTACTTTAAACATTCTGAGGGTGAATTGTTTATTGTGTACTTTCTCCATCCACAAATCAAAGCTGCAGAAAACATTATTGTGTAGACTTCGTGGCAAGAAACTTTGCAGTACTGGTTATGTTTCTAGCTGGAAAAAAAAATATGTACAGGTCTTTTCAGGAGTCTTGTTTCATTAAAAGCGACACTAAAGAAATAATAATAATAATAATAATAATAATAATAATAATAATAATAATAATAATAATAATGGTGTGGATGGACTCATGCAGCTGGAGATTGCATTAACACTTGCTCTGCATAAATGTTTCTGGAAAGAATGCAAGACTCATGGTCGTGATTTTGAATTATTTTGGTATTTTGTTAACATACCTTTCAGAAGAAAACCAGAACTAAGAGTTGAGAAAACTGATCATAGATAATTGATTCAGGTGGAAAAATGTGAACCTTTTCTACCAGTTTTATCCATCTATCTGGACAGTACACCAGCTGTAATTAATTTTATGTAACTTTATCCATCTGGAAATTAGTTATTATTTCTTACTTCATGTTAGCTATGTACAATATAGAAATTTTAATCAGAACTAGGTGATACGGTTTTTCTATATAGTCAATAGAAATCTAACCAACACTCTTGCTTTAGTATGTAATTCATCACACCTTAAAAAAAGGTATATTTGATTAGAAAACATTTACACTGAACAATTAGCAGCTAGAGATTTCTCTCCAGTGGGTATAAGTGAAAGCTTAACAGCTGCCTTAAACCTGAAGCCTGAGTTCTGGATGAAGATGAATTTTAACACAAACTATTAACCACAGCAGGGGGAGTGTCTCTCAGAGACAGAATCATTTCACTAGCTCCTTCGTAAGTGATAATAAAGGCAAAAAAACAAATTAGCTGGTACACTAGAGAAGAGAATATACTAATTAACACACAGTTTGGCATACACTTGACTAACAGTTCCAGTAGTATAAAAACAATTTTGCTTAAATAGGAAAAAAAATTACCACATCATCGCTATCACAACAGTTTCAGAGAAGATATTAAAGTAACACTCACCTAGATGTTCCTGTATTCATATTTGTTTCACTTTGTTAGCTTGCCATTTAAAAATATTTAGACAGTGCAACACAGTCCTTAAAAAAGTAGTCATATTTATGTGCCTTTTTTTTCCCACTGCCACGTAATCTTTGTAACTGTATCTGTAAACATGGCAATTATGGTTGCAAACAGCAGATTAAATATTTCAACTATGATCCATATTTGCTAACTTCTGCTAAATTTACTGCAGTTTACCAGGAAATTTCTTTGTACACTTTTGCTGCCTCATACTCTCCTGCTCTTCACATCCCTGTAACCTACCAAAAAGGAGGAAAAATAAACTGTTTTCTCACCATCATATGGCAAATCACCCACACAAACCATTGCTGTCCATAGACTACATGATAGCGGCACATCTCATGCTTCTTTCCACTACTTTCCTTTACTTGCAAACTCTTGAACAGGTTCTTGTTCGCCTTAACTGGCTACCATACTAGAACACTTACTATGAAAAGGTCAAGTTTACATTGTGTTGATATTTATTGTAAAAAAATCTAAGTAGACTCATAATATTTGCTTGATAATACTTTCCTTCATGTTATATGGCATGCAGAGGATGGATGAATGTATGTATAATTGTGTGTTAGAAAGTGACATCATGAACATAACACTGGCAAAACATAACAAGAGTAGAAAAGAAAATGCAGCGGAACATGCTTGTCAAAGAGTACAAGTTCTAGTGCAATAATGTAGAGGAATTCAGACCTATTCCAAGGTGAGAGCGTTGCTATCTACAGCAGACCCTGAGCAGCAGGTGCAAGTTGCATTGCAGCAGTGTGAAGTGTGCTGTTGACACTGGGACTTCAGTATAAAGTATTCAGCAAGTTGGCAAATATTGCCAACGAATCATGAGCAAACCAGAAGTGATTTGAAATGGTACCTGCTCATGAGCCCAGGTGGGGGGAGAAATACAATAACTTTTACAGTTTAGTATCACAGAAGGTATGAATTACCAATGCAAGAGCTCTGTGGGAGTCGTGGCCAAAGAAGAAAAAAGACTCTGCCTGAAGTTTACATGGACACAGGATTGAAAGTGGATTCTTTTTTAAGAGGTAACAAAATTCATGCTGAAAACCCAAAGGAAGAGTAATATCCGATTACATTTGGAAACTGCTAGCTGTGATGTTTGTTGAGAGTACAGCCTACAGCAGTTAGGCAATGTCACAACAAGGGTTTGCCAGAGTGCTGAATCTCTGTTTTGCTGCTTGCAGTTGGTGTGAGGAACATGCTGAAAAGCAAGCAGTCAACCGAGTTGCTAAAGCTGTCTTTTGCTGGAATGCATGGATCTTTAAGTTATGCATATTTTTTAGTGTGTCAACACACATCAAAATATGGAGCACAGCAGTAGAGTTCAGCCATGTGAATGGTCATTAAACTGGAAAGATGCATGCTCTCTTGTGTCCTTTAGAATGGGAATGCTACTCTGCTGCTCTTATTGTCAGCCTTACTACCTCACTGCCCTTGCTGCAGTGAGTCACTTGTGTTCTCCAGTTTGAGAATTGGTAGGAAAAATCTTGCCCTGCTTAAAACATCAGGAGCTTAGCTATTGATTTCTGTGACTTTTTCTAAATTGGTTGTCCAAGGACTTCTGTGTGCTGGGGGGACCTCTGTGTGCTGGGTGGACCTCTATGTGCTGACTGCTCGCTGACCTTTTTTCCCAGCAAGGGAAAACCAGGAATGCTGCCAGCCCCTCTTAAATCAGCCTTATTTTTTTCTGAATTAAATTTTACATATGGAGCCATTGCACTCCTTTTCCAGGTCTCTGATTATCTGCTTGGTCAAGATGTGATCGATGAGGTTAAACTTTTGCCATAGGATTAAATCCTCTAAGTGCAATCTGCAGACACTTGCAATGCACAGACATTCTTGCACTGTGATTATTTGTTATGCAATTTTCTCATCTCTTTTTGTTTCACACAGAGAAAATATCAGAGTGTGCTATAAGCAAAAAGCCCTGAAACCTTACACAGAGGAAAAGGATGTGAAAAACTGAAACCAAATGCTTTAGGAATTCTTCCATTTACTGGCATGACAACCACACCTCTGAGATGCTGCATTGCCACTTATTTTAAACCTGGGTCAATGAGCATCTTCTTTGGCCAGACACCTGAAAATGCACTGCATACTTCTTTGGCAGAAATTCACGCTGTACCTAAAAGCCAGACTAGACCAGAATAAAAAGAGTGTTGGATAAGTTGGAGGGGATTTCCAGACTAACAAGACTGAAGGGGAAATGAGAAAATTCAAAACAGTATTTGTGAAATGATGTAAAGACAGTGATGTAAACATGTTTTTCACATCTTTTACAAGGTGCAGGACTGAAAAAATACAGAATTATATTTTAGCTTTAATGCTTTGGCCCAGCAGAGGCAGTTCAGTATAGGATTTTAATTTTCCAGGTTAAGTGGCCTAGAAAAGCTAAGCTTTTGCATCAGGAAAAGGAAAGGTCACAGATTATTAGAGGACTGAGAAAGTATGCATGCCTAGATTCACCTGGAAAAGATTGAAAATGCTGCCCCTAATATACAGTTATGCACTCAGTGTATTAAAAAAAAAAAAAAAAACAAAAAAACAAACTAAAACTAAACAGAGAGAGTTAAGCAATATTTTCTTAAACCAAGAGTTGCAAAAGGTTCTAAAATTTTCTTTTTAGTGCGGATTAAACATTTTAGTACATTATATTCCATGATGATCATTATTTATTTCTATTGTTTCCACACAGAAAAGTTAAATGTATTGGAACGGACTACTCCTGCTGTGTTTGGCTTCTCTGAATTGTTGGACAGGTCTGAAAAGAAACTGGAAGTAGGCAGCTGTTGCCCATTCAAGATTTCCCCTGAGATGTGAAGAAAGGAAAATCTTGGAAAAGACAAAGTAGTTGCTTCTGCATTTCCATGCATTTCAGGTTAGTTATTATTTTAGGAGTAACAAAAGTCTTGCCTGCTCTTGCTTGTCTCCTCTTCCTCACAGTGAGGATCCCCACACATTAAGAGCAGAATGGCCTCCCCTGAAGGAGTCTGCTGAGTCACCAATAGATTTTCTCACTCTGGCATTACCCCATGAGGACCAGATGACACATTACATGCAAAAGGCTAGGATTGAAAGATTAAAGTAAGACATGTACAAAGCAATAGGGGAAATGATATTTTAATGGTTTCAACCCTGGCCACCTCTAAGCTTGCTTCATTTAACTTTCATAAAGATAAGATATTTGTGAACTTGAATAGTTCGTGTGCATTTAAAATGAGGAGGCATACCAAGTTGATATCTAATGATATCTAAGAAAGAAACAAAATATAAATTGATATGGATCTGTGCCACATTTATGGCAAACATTATAAATGTCCTTTCAAAAGTTCCTTGCAGATTTTAAAACAATGATATCAAACAGTGGGAAAAAATGGCATTAAAAATGGATGAGCAACAAAAATGAAACCTGAATCCACTCCCCAGATATCTCATCTACTTACTAGCACATCTGTTTTCCTTTAGTAAGACAAAAAGATTCTTACCACACCCCTTTTCAGCCCTCTTAATAATGAAATTAATCCTTTTAAAGAAGATATTAATTTGAATGTATTTGTTATGTCAACCTAACAACCAGTCTTCAAAAAGTTGAACAATCATGCCTTTCCTGAAAGAATATACAGCTCATCTTCTCAAAGGAAAAAACCCTAAAATCACAATACTTTCAATATAATAGAGCATAGCTTAATACTCCAGTTGAATTCTATGACCAAATATCCAGTAAACAGTGATAATATGAGATCTGATTTGGACCCAAGAATAGGGTTGATTTCCAATCTTCAATTTAAGTATTTAGCAAAAATGTGTGATTATTCCCTTAGTGTTGAGTCTATAAGTCAGTAAACCTTATTTAATATTACCTTAAAAATTAAATTTTTAAGAATTTGGTGGTTTTATTTTTGCTTTTCAAATAGATAAATGCATGTAAAAAAGACTACATCTATTGTAAAGACTATTTCTAAGAAGAAAATTATATGGCAAAAATAAAACATGTACATCTATCATGGACAATGAAACAAATTTTCAAATTGTCATTGTGTTTGAGAAAATTTTTATACAGAACTGTAGCAAGAATTTAAATATTGAGAACCTGAAGCTGTCTGTAGCTTTTCCTTTGTATTTCTAACATAGTTTTTACAGATGTGTTTGTCTATTTGGAGCATGCCAAGAGGTGAGATCTCTTCTGTGTCATGTGAAGAGGAATTTTTCAGATTTTAAATCTAATTTCTAAGAAAACATTTGATGGGAGTGGCAAATTATCTCCCTTTGTGGGAAATATAAAAGCCCTTTTTTGGTTTGAACTTCCAGTGCTCTGGTTTTCTTTCACAATCTACTAATTAAACTTTCAGAGCTCTAGAAAGATAGAGTTTCCCTTCAGAGTGACTTAAGAGTGTGACTTTAGTAAGTCACTGTCTAAGAAACCATGCAATACAAACTTATTCTTAATATGCTAAATCAAATGATGGCATCCCACTCTGATTTGAATTTCAAACTTAGTTAACACCTGAAAGAGGTAAAACAATATCCAATCCTTTCCTCATTCTGGATCACCTTTGTTTGAATTACTTGAGCCAGATGTTCTCCCTCAAAATTTTTGCTTTGAATCAAATGAACACTCAAGAAAATAAAAATGTATTCTTTTTGCCACTGCTTATCAGACAGATGGAAAATGTGACTCCTCAGTGGCATGCCACCTCAGTAACTGTCACACAAAAGGCTTTTCAATGCTTGAGCTGTCTTCTTACCAGTGCTCTATAAAATTAAGTATAATGTCTCCTTTCATAATCAGAACTTAGTCAAATATATGTGCCAGTCTGGTAAGAAGTGAATAAAGCTGATGCAAAACCTATTTCAAGTGGGTATATACAATACTAAATGTCACATTTTACTGGTTGACAAACATTATCACTTCATTTCACAGTACAGTAAACAACTCATAAGTCACTGGCTAATTTGATTGACAGTAGCCTTGGGCATTCTTTAGAAACCATTTAGTATAGTGCACTGAGTCAGACTTTCAGGGTAATTGACCTCAACAATATGAAAAAGAGTCCTATAGTCTGCTTAAATGAAGGGAAAGGGGGAAATCAAAAATGTGAGAACAATAAATTATAGGAATTTCTCATTTGAGTAAGTAAAAGCTTTAATAGCTTTCTTTAAGAACTGAGTGCACTCAATTGAACATCTGCTTTCCAGCTGTGTATATTGATATATTACCAGGGTTTTATCCTCTTCTACTTTAAATATATCCATAAGTTTTTCAGAGCTCCACTACCTGACTTTCTGACAATGCCTTGATTGTGAAAGATATAAAAATGTCAAAAATTCTGTAGGCCATTTTATGCCCAGGATATTATTTTTCAATTGAATCCAAAGACAGATGTCTATGAACAATTAAACCATTCTCCAATCACACCTTGTTCCAGCTGGGATCATAGAATTAAAAGGAAATAAACCATCATGATTCACCTATTGCTCGAGTACCTTGTGTTTCCTGTGCTGCTGATAGATTCTTATTAAACAATTCTGTCGATGGAAAATGAATTTTGTCCGCTGCTTGAACTTCTAAAGTTAGTTCTTTGATATTAAATTTGATTTTCTTCTCTTATAATAATTCATACACTTACTGACTTGCTTCAGAAATTCCCATTAGATGGAGATTATGTTATCTAAAGCTTGCTAAATCCCACATCAGGTCTCAGGGCATATAGATGCAAAGTAGAACACTGAAAAGACCTGTAGTGAAAAGAGGTCTAATCAAACAAAGGTAGCCTGATGACTCTTCTGTTAAAGGAGATGTGGAAAATATTTACTTCTTTCCCCCCACCTTAATATGAAGTCACCTTTTGCAACTCCCTTTGCCACTGTTTCTTGCTTGGCAGCCACAAAGTTCAGACTTTGTAAGTCTAAAGCAAGGGAGCACATAATAGGTGCCTATGAACAAAAATATCATCAGTATGTTTATGTTTTAGTGTTTCAGAACAGCTATATTCCCATTCATGTGGGGAACATTTAATTTCTAGACTGTGCCCAGAAAGGTTGCTAATAAAATATTTCTGCACTTTGGAGATGGTTTGTGATCTTAGGTTATATATTTTGAAAGAAATATACACTCTCACCATTTCCCCTGGACACAATAGTGCAGACACAAGCAGCCTTTGTTTCAAAAAGATGTTACAAAATTGAAAGGGAAAGCTACTGATTGATATGTTTAATTTTATTAAATGGTACCAAAGAAACATGCTTGCATCTTTCAGAAACACTAGCAATTAAAAGGATGTGTTAAAGTGTGTAAGTAAATCTCTCAGTCTTGATAAGTCTTTGCAAAAGATTGACACATATTAAACTTCTGACTATGGAATTTACAATCAAGTGAGAAGTTTTTTCCTTTAAAATGTTGAGATTCTCAATGCATCAGAGGAGACAACTGAAAGATAAAGCCAAAAGACAGAGAGCTGATGCAAATGTTTTTCTTTGTACCATTGCAAGTCTGTACTAGGTCCACTGGTTTGTATTACACACTTCTTGCATGTATTTATGCACACTTAACCTGAAAAAAAAAAAAAATAAGGTCAGCTTCTACTCACAGTCCCCAGCCAAGCAAGTCCTTTAAACATGTTCTTAAGTTCAGCAGAGGAGTAATAACATTGACATAAAGAAAACTCCACATATGTTTAAGTGATTTAAATGTTCACAGGTTCAGGGTAGCTTTCTTTTGGATCTATTCTCTTGTAGCAGTGAGCACAAACATGACTTTCACTTTCCTTCCCAAAGACCCACTGCTTATAACATAAATTTTTATATCCAGGCAACACTTTGCATAGCTCTAAGTTTATGCAACAACAATTATCCCTTCTCCCCATCCCATCCCACCCTGTCTGTGTCCCCCTGCTCTCACTGCCTCCCTTCCCCGACTTCTTTTTGTATTTTATCCAACAATGCTGGGACACACAGGCTCAGATATGTTTAAAAATCAAGAATCATGTAAACATGTTATTTAACCAAATGCATGAGACAAAAGTTTTTCAACGTCTGTCTTGCAGAAAGAAGTACTGAAGTAGCACTTCAAGGGAAATTAAATTCAGAAGAGTTAACAAATTTTTTCTAATTTTTTTTTTTACCTGATAAATATTCAAATTTATGAAAAGAAAAATCCTGATCTTCTTCGTAGGTACGCAGATTGTATTTTTTTTTCACTGTTGAATTAAGAATATGATTTAAAATGAAGAAATATTGGAATAAAACTTTTAAGTTCTCCCTGTTAACTTCATCTCCACCTGGATCCAACTAGGAGTTTGGTATTCACAATGCTGCTTTTTAAAAGCCAGTCAAACTCAAATGAAGGGTCATTATAATGATATTGAATACTTCCATTCAGAGATTCTTGCATTTATCATGGAGTGTGTGAGGAGTTGTGGGGAACAGAAATACAGAAAATTAAAAAAGTATCAACATTCACACAACATATAAGTGGCAGATAAAAGAATTTCAGAATTCCTGAGATTTTAAAACACACACTAAACCTCAGACACTGCTTCAGCTCAAGCAGTTCAGCTGAATTTAAGGTTTCAGAGATTATAACCGGATTTTCAGTTGATTTGAAAATTGTTCTCTCTAGATATGAAACACCTGAAAATGTCTGCTAAATGTGGAATAAAAATCGCTAACTGATGAAAGAAAGAATATTTTTTTAAGCAACTGCTTATTCTTTCCTCCAGATCTGTTATGCATGGTGAAAAGATACATGATATTTGTTGCTTTCTCTTCAATCCTCTGAATTAACTTTCAGGCTTTTTTCGCCCCTCTTCATTTATCTTGAAAAATAAATTCAGAGATATGGTTGAAAATCAAGTCCTTTACAACACTTTCATATGCTAGTAATTTGTGCCCAGTAAAGGATCTTCTTGTTCCAAAGATATAAAAATTGTATTATTTGTATTTTACAAAGTGTACTGTGAGACACAGGGGTGGAACATGCATGTTTCAGACTAAGTTGCCCTAAGCTTCCTCTGCAGTGTTTTTTCAGTTGAGTAAGAGAAATTTCCCCAAGGTTTACTGAGAGCTTAGATATACTCACTCTCTATTAAGTCTCTGCACATATTGTAATGTTATCATGGTGGACTTAAAAATCTCTCCTAAAATGCCAATACAAAGCAGAAATTATGTCTTATTTTAAATATTCTACTTTCTAAAAATGTATTTATTGAACTATTGGCATTAAAAGTAATTTGTCCTCCCTCGACATTAAAAGGCTCTAAATTTTCAAAATTAGCATCACTGAATTAGCATCAAGAAATAATAGTTGATATTGATTTGGATTACAGATAAAATGAAATTACATGAAAAAAACATAGATTTACATTTATCTGACTGAAAAGAGGGGGTCTGACAAATTTTGTCTAGTTTAACATCTGAAATCAGAATGGTGACATCCTAATTGGCATTCAGAGGAACATCGAGGTAGAAAAGTGTTGCTGCAGGACTGAATGTTAAGAGTGTGAAAGATTTACACTTCCATCTGGGAAAGTCACGGCACACTGGATGAGCTCCAGCAGGTAAGGAGCCACTGTGTGGGAAAGGCAAATAATTGTATGTCACAGGATCAAAGGAGTTCTTGAAATGTTAGAGGAAATTACTACATGAGTTTAGAAGAAAGGTTTTTTCCCTCGTGGCAAGCTCGCGCTGGCTGTCGTATGCGGCCAGGGAAAAGGAAGACTGAGTGTCCTAAAAATGTTGGGAGGCTATTGCCGAAGTGATCAGGGAAGCAGACTGCTGCACAGAGATCACACTGCATCTTGGCACGTGAAGGAGTCTTACAACGTGAGGTTTCAAACCAAAGAAAGCTCCCATAAGAGCTGAGGGCTAAAGAAAGATTCATTTACTGTGTGTAGTTGTAGGATAGGGCTTTTTTAGCAAGTGGCTCGAGGTTTGCACCTGAGCATCACAGAAGATTTTTATAAGGGGTATAGGAGGATTTAGTTTACTGTCCTGCTGAATTTTTGCAAATAAAATTTGATTTGGTCAAGATACCTCTGTTTCATGATCCATTGCTTCAATAGCCATACCCTGCAGAGAGTTTAAAAAAAAAAAAAAAGGATTTCAAATTAAACTAATTCTTTTATACCCTGAGATAGTCCAGATGTTGATTAAACTGCCTTCAACATGCTATCAGGTGTTAAATTTAAGGTCTACAGCAAAAGCCAAATGAAAAACTCTTCCTGCTCCTGGTAGGAGCTTGCCAGGATATTTATCAAGGTAGCAAAAGTCAGCTGAGCAGAACTTAAATAAAAATCAAATGCCAACTTCAGGATTTGAAGTTTTGAAATTCCTTGAGATTAGCCTCTCTTGGTTTCCCTTGAAATTAATGATGGCAACAGAATTGATTTAGATGAGAATGTAGTGAGCTTAGCTGAGAGCAAATCTTCAAATCCTGCTCTATGAACACCTAATCCTGAGAGATTAAGTTACAAAAAGCATTTGTAGTATTCTTTTTTCAGCTTTCTTCCCATGGAGCTATATCCTAGCAAAACAAACAACCATTTTGCGAGGATGAACTTGTGAAAGAAAAAATAGTCTCATTTTCTGTTGTGCAAATTGTCCACATACTTTAAAACAGTTTTTTAGATAATGATTTTATGTCTGACTACACAACTAGTGCAGAGTCTGTGTAAGGTAATATGCACATACCCACTGCAACAGAAAATGCTAATTGAGTACTTTAATGAAATCCTGTTGTTTTCAGAGGAACGGCAGCTAAATCTAACCAAAATATCCTGTCTGTGAATTCATTTGTTTGATTCAAAATATGAAGATTAAAAACTACCCAGCTAATATACACCTAAAGAATTTATTTAATGATCACAAACATCAATCACCTAGTGAGCTTATGTACTTAAAAATACTTTTGAAAACGAATTTTGACCCATGCCTCTACTTATCACGGTGTGTAGAATATTCAGGTGAGAAACCTGGAAGAGACGTCGGTGTTGTTTGAGACAACCTGCGACAACATGGGCCAGGTTCTGACCCTCACCCTCAGGACCAAAGGGTGGTCACCAGTTTCTTTTATCTGTTGATATATATTACACTTTCTTCCAGGTCTTCACAAACCTTAATGAATTTCCAGAAGATATTTTTGCACAAAGGAAATCGATGACTCCCCTCCTAATGTCTATTATGGTTTGAGAATGAGAAGACTGAACAATACAGTTGCTCCTGCTTTGTGTCCAAACACTACACACTGCTACACTGATCTTGCATAGTATTTTTTGTCTTTAGTTGAACTTTTTTTTTTAATAGGCATTCCTGATTATGAAGGAAAAACACTGTAAGTGCAGGAACAAAATAAAGTTTTTCTCAAGTCACATCTTTTCCCTTTATGTCAAGTAAGGTTTCTAAACTCTAAAGCAGCATTGTCTTTTGACAATGGCATCATGTTTAGATTTACTACTTTGTCTGTCTTGTGATATTAGTCTTTACACTTTTTTTAAACTTTTTTCCAGTTTCAATTTCTGACATCAATTTTCTGTCTCTTTTTTGTAATATGCAGGTTCATGGCTAAAGAAAAGGAGACTTTGGCTGAAGAAAAGCTCATGGAAAGAGGTTGATACTGAAACCTTACAGAATAACACAAGCACAAAATAAGAGAATTTGGTGTACTAAATGATAAAAAAATAAATCTGTCTTCTTCCTCTCCTTCAAGAATTCAGTGTTTATTGGATAGTACTCACTCATCAAGCTTTCTAGTTAAACAAAGTAGATACATTCTAGATATGTAACATTGGAAAAGGGTGTTGCTGCTACTTTACAAATTTCTGACAAATTGTGAGGCATGATCATTAACTGTGAAGGTTTCAGCAGTTCAAAGAACATACTTCTTCTCTTACTGGAAATAAGAAGTGAATATTTTGTCTGTATCACTTTATTGTTTACCTGATTTTCATCATATGTTCTTTAGCCTGATGAAAATTATCTGAAACAGGATTTTTGTTAAGTTCTGTTTCCTTAGCAGTCGATATAGAAAATGGGATTGAGGGGAGGAAACCAAGGTAAAAAAAAGAAATTTAACATGAGTAAATTCACTCTCCACTGTTCATGTAAGTAAGGAAATAGGAGAAAAGGGATTTAAAATGGGAAACAGAAAGAAATAAAATGCTAAGCAACATTGAAAGTAGAGGTGTGTATTTTGTTATATAGGAAAGGAAGAAGTATAAAAGAAGTGGTAGAAATTATGAGGAAAGTATAGTCTAGTCTTAAGCCTGGGCTTTCTGTCAGAAAGTTGTAGTGCTTGCAGTATTATTGGGGAAAAAATAGCTTCTCTATACAATTACCCCTGAGAAGTTAATAAAGAATTGGAGGGGAAAATCTTTTCAATCTCCCTCATTTCCATTCCCTGAAGTTTTAATATAGGAAGTTTCAACTCTTGTGTCCTGTGATTTTTCAAAGTAAATGCAATTCAATATACCAAAAATCACAGTAGAAAACATATTCTCTCCAAGTTTTCAGCTATTTACAGAGTCAACAGATTTTGATAATGCATAAAAACGTTCTTTATCATTTTAGTAGCTTAAACGTCAAAACAGCTCATCTGCTTCTCTTGTAAAGTCTCATTTTCCTTGGTAAACCTTTTCAACATAACTACAGTACAGACAAATAAAGGGGAATGAATACAGAAGGGTTAACTCAGAGCAAGAGAATGTATTTTGTTTTGAGATTCACAGTACAAAATAGTTTTCATTTCTATCCCAATCAGAGCATAATCCTAGAAAAACTAGGACTAGATTTCTCATGCTTGTTTATTTTTATACCCCAATTTACAGGGTGCTCTTTGATATATACGAACCACAGAAGCCCTTCTCTATGGGAAGACAGAAAGAAAACAGAGATGCTTTCATGTCTCTGTTCACATATCCAGGGTTTTGAAACAAGCTACCTATAAACAGGAGGAATTTTTTTATGATAAAGTAGTTGCATAATACTATCAACTGTTTAGGCACTAAATTTGATCATTGAATGCCCTACATGACATATTCTAGATCCAATGAGACATTCCACTTTAAATCTTTTGATGCTTTAAAAACAGAGAACCATCTACAATTTTCCCCTTTACCCTAGTTCCCAGCTAAAGGAACAGAGTAAGTTAAGTGTGGTTTCTTGATCTTTTTCTTCACAAAGTGCCAAAAAAGTGTTTAAAACTTTTTGAACTTTTGTGAATGCCTCTAGACCCTTTACCCTATTCACTTCAAATATGGTAAAAAGTGGTAAAAAGTGGTAAAAAGTGCTTTAACAGTATTAGCCGTGACCTGCTAACTTTGAGGTCAATATTGCTTTACTTGCAAACAAAATTCCAAAATAAAATACAGTTAACAAGATATGTTCCTTTAAAAAGTACTCTGATCTGCCCCTTTTGTGTAATGTTCTACACCCCTGCTTCATGTATACTTTTAAAAACCGCTGTGACAACAAATGAAATATATCTGATATTTTTAGATCTACCTATCTCTTGCTCTATGTAAACACTTTTCTGACTTTTCTGAGATAGTAATTTTCATATTTGACATGCACAATAGCACCTCCTGCTTTGGGATATAATATGCTATATCTCCTGTAAACCTCATCCGTTATTAAAGCCTAAAATATCTTCCAGCCATTGTTTGGCTAAGTGTTCTCTGCCTCTGGAGTCTTGATGACATAATTCAGACTTACTTTCAAGATCCTCACCTTAGGCCAATTACCTTCTAATTCGGTAACTTTATGACTTCTTGGAAAAGGAGAAGTAAAGCATTCCATATTACATTTTTTAATAGTTTGAGGGGGAGGTGACATGCAGAAGATATAAGAATTACACGCTAGAATTGTGTGGACATTTTCTTTAAATAAATGTGACAGCGCAAAATCAATGTGTACTATGCATAATGGATATTCAGTGAATGACTGTTAAGGTTTTTAAAGGTGTTTTATTAATTTAAATATTTTATTACCTTTTTTCAGGATGTAGTTTTGGGAAACTGTTACTGAAATTAATTTTTGGGGGGGATTTTTTTGTGATTATCTGTTGTTGGATTTTCACTTTCATTTATAGGACTTCTATAAAAGAAAAGGTTTTAAAGTAACCTTGTGATCAGCACGGAAATACTGAGAAGACATTTCAGAAAATTAGATGTGTAGGAGGCAGAGAAAAATTCCTAATCCTGGAAGAAAAAACCAAACAGATTTAAACTTCAAATAAAGTGACAACTGCTCACAATAAAGGTTATAAGTGTAATAAATCTTCAGAGCAATTTTCTTGAAAGCATGGTAGAGGGTTCATCCTCTCAAATTTTTATATTGTTTCTAAGGGTCCTTCTAATTGCCTTCAGTTTACAGTTGGAGCAAACTGTAATAGAGCTGTGCTGACTTTGCAAACAATGATAGAAATGTTTCATGCCCTCAAACACTTTCTGTGATTATAAACAATCCCTATCCTTGCTGTGAACCCACCACACATGCAATAAGACAGAGAAACAATAGAAAGAGAAAAACAAGTAAACATTTTTATACATCATGCTATGATTATAATTTCTACGCTTTATATGTGTTAGAACATAAAAGAAGACCCTTTGTCTTTTTAGAATTTTAAGGGTATGGAAAGAAACACTGTTCTTTTGTTGTTATCTTTAAAGCTGTCCAGAATGACAAAGTATATATATTTTTTAATGACATATTAAATTTCCCATTTGCTAAGATTTATCGGCTTCAAAAAAAATTCAGAAATTGTAAAAGGACATCTCTACACTGCCTTCAAAAATGTTCCATGTTAGCTGTATTCCTGGATAATGAAAGAAAAATTTTCATCTTATCATTATTATGAAGGCAAAATCAATATCTTCATTTCGGAATGCATAAATCTAAAAGTTGCTTTAATTAATGCTCTTAGGAGAGCTGGGGAAACTAATATCTAGTCTGTTTAGTTAAGATATAAAAAATACTCATAAGAAAAAGCTTTTAGTAAAAATTCCCAAAAGGTGGACTGTGATAAGCACTGCTCTGCCTACCCTTACTGCACAATTTCCTAGAGATATTTGAGAAGGGATTTCTATATTAAGTGTGAAAATTAGAAAATTAAGCCTTTTTTAGTGCGTTTTTTGAGCAAGCATACAGCACCATGTAGAAACAGTAAAGACTAACAAAGAACGTAAACTGAATTTCAATTTGAATTCTACATATGCTAAATGAGAGCCAAGTAACCAGGTGTGTATATGTATATGTGCATACATATACAAGCATGTCACATTTCAAACCTAAAGTGTTATGACAGGAATACTTTTATGTAAATTTGTGGGGTTTTTAAAAGGCAAAAATCTTCATCCCTAAGGAAAATGAAATCAACTAACATGCCATCATCACCACTACCAATTGCATATCTTCACTGCAGTATATGTCCAGCTTAGGTGACCTAAACTCTAACTGACCTTAGAAAGAAACTTTTCTTTATTTTAAAATGTTACGGAAATTATATAAATATATGGGCCTACTAAAATCTCCATAGTAATATTCTTCCTCCCATCACAGAGAATATACCAGGCATATTCCTCACAACTTCCTGAATTTCAGTGAACATATGCCCAGAGTCAAAATGACCTAAACGCTTTCCACTTCTACAAACAATTCATGGATCATCTGAAGAGCTAATCAAACTGAAAGCAATAACTTCTAGGTGAAATCCTACCTCCTTATGTTGCTTTGTTTCTCATCTCAGAAGAACCATGATTTTGCTTTCTATTTCTAGTTGGGCTTTTTTTCTAGGATAGAAAAATGAGGAAGAATACTTTGAGCAATACAGAAATAGGCTAAATGCTATAAATCTTATTAACAAAATTAAATTGCAAAATTAAATGCAACTTAGGTGTTCTGCAAACCTTTCAGTCTTTCCAGTTCGAGAAAATTAATGCACCATGGAATAAACTTTTAAAATACTCCTTACTTTTCTTTCCTTCATTCCAGAAAATAATTCTATATTTTATATCAAAGACAGAAAGACAACTCAGAAACGCACACTTCTGAAGTCTAGCTGCTGGAAACAAAATTGCATTTTAACATTGAGAGGGTTAAAAAAATAATTTTTCATATCAGGACTTTGCTATATCCAACTTGGTTTTGTTTCAGTATTAAGAATTATCTTTGTATTTGGTCTTTTAAGTAACATATGAGCTTATTTATAATTTTATCATTTGTTATGAATCTCTTTTAAAATTTAATTTTGGAAATGATTTTTAGAAATTGTATAATATTTGACATTAGTTTAAAGAGAATGGTGGAATGGCCAAAATACATTTATGAAGATCCAAACATGGCAATCCATGATTTGCAGATTATAAAACAGTCCTGGATAATAACATGTTTGAGCTATAGAAGAATTTTTTTTCAGAAAGTTATAAAGCCCCACTTCTCAGAATGGTTAAGAGGGGAAGGGACTTCTTGAGGTCATCTAGACTAAGCCTCCTGTTCAAGTAGGGTCACCTACATTGGCTACCTCCATATTCTGTTTCGAAAACCTTTTCCTGTGTTCGATTATACTCATAGTAGAAGAGTATTTTCTTATGTACAGACGGAATTTTCTAGGCTTTGATTTGTATGCATCACCACTTGTCCTGCAGTGGGCACAATCACTTACTTTTATCAAAACTTTTTAGTCTTTCTAATACTCTACCAAGTATTAGAAAGATTCAGAACTAATTTGTTAAAATGTTTGTATACTATAGTTTACTGCTGGATGTTAAGTTTTTTTAAGAAAATCAAGGGAGCAATTCAGCTGCCTAAATACCAGCATCTCCAGCCATCTTAAACTCTGAAAGATAATCTAAGTCACAAGCATAGAGTGCTTAAGTTTTTATTGTGAATAAACTCAAACTATTTCCAAAGTAATATTCACTCATGAGAGAAATAAACCAATATAAAGATATAGGTAACATGTATTTGCTGTTGGACAGGTTGGACAGGTTTTTCTATTGATCTGGTTGATAAGTGAAAATAGTTGATCTAATGTTAGACGAATTATTCTGTGACAGAAAATTTCTAATGTAAGAACTGTTGAGTAAAAAACAAGAATGTGCTGATATATCAAGGTCTCTACCAATATTACAGAAGCTGAGTGGATAATCAGAAGAGAGTAATACAGTAAGCATTATTAAAAATTCAATATTGAATACTCCATGGATCAGCAATGTCTGCTATTGTCCACTGCCTCAAAAGGGACATGCTGCAGTGACATTTTAAAGCAACATTTATTGAGGTTTTAATAGAACTCACTGTACCTGAACATTTTCAAATTCAGTTTTTGCATGGCTTCAAAGGAATAGTTATTCTTTCAGCAGTTTTTAGTACCAATCCTTCCTGCCTTCATGAAATCTGTAATCTAAAGGAGATTGATTTTATTTTTAACTGACATTTAAAAGTGGCAAAGCTTCTTCTACAAATTGCTTATCACTTAAAATAGACTGTTGATACTCTGTCATCAAGAGATAATGTAGGATATAATTAGTCCTTTTCAAAATTTTATGCCATTAAATACAAAAATTATACACATTAACCATGCCTCTTAAAAAAATATGATACATCAATGCATGCAAATCACTGTGTCTTTATAAATATTTTCTTAGGAAGCAGAACATCCTATTAATCCAGAACCAACCAGAAAGCACTGATCAACTTTCACAGGGTCAGTCTTTCAGTCATCCCAAATATTTGGGTGAAATCTAAAAGAATGAAATATCAAAAATAACAAGAATGTTAAAAAAAACCCTTGACTTTTCTTTATAAAACTATTCTAAAATATTTGAACTTAGATCAAAATTAATTTACTGCAAAATTGTGTGAGAATCAGTGAAAAATACTATACTCATTTTCCAAAACTAAAAGGACAAGATAGTTTTTATTGTTGTGGTTAAAAAAATTTATTTCTCTCTGAATTCCGGCTTCTAATACATGATAGAACCATCTTTATATTGAAGTTGTGCAGATATAATCAATTTAAAAATGGGAAAATGATTTTGCAAAATATTTCATTATTTTTACATGTTGAAGACATAATAGATTTGAGCAAGGTATTCACCATAAATTTAATTGTGAAGGAACAATACCTATAAGTCATTCAGTATTTGGCCATGATGTGTTTCTTTTCCTCTGCCTTTGTGGAAATCAAGGGTTTCATTCAAACAGTTGACTGCATCATAATTTAATAAGTTTATTGTGGAAAATTATGTATTGAAATACAAGTGAAAATGTCTTTATACATTTTTGTGTCTCATTTCTTCCATCTGTACATTCATTTTGTATACAAACTTATATTACTGTATATGTGCGTTCATATGTATGCATGTACCCTATGTTCTCTGAAGTACAAGCACTGCTATCTATCTAAGACCACCTTTTGCAGCTGACACCTTCTCATAAAAGAGAAATGCACTGTAAAGTGAGCTGGTCCTAAAATGACAGCTGAAAAGAACACCAAATAGGGCCTTCAGCTTGCACGTTTTAAGATTCTTGACAGCATGACCTCTATTGCTGTCACTTCATAACTTTCATACAATGGTTGTCACAAAAATAGCAGAAAGATATTGTCATGGTAATCTCTAGGTCTTGGTCCTGTAATCAGATCTATTCCCTTGCAAAATTCCGGAGAAGGCTTTTTAGGGCTGGAAACTTTTCATTTATTCTGAGCAATTTAAAACTCAATCAACTAGACCAAGTTATGGGTTCTGCACACTGCCAGTGTAGGGGGAAAGAATTCACTAAAATTTAATTCACTTTGCCAGTTTTAGAACATGGTGAATCCTATTGCAAAGACTAGTTTAGGTACGTAAAACTGATGATAGTTGTAAATATCCCACTTTCCAAAGTTATGTTGCATAAATCCCTGAGGTATATGACAGATTGAACATTGATGATTGAATTTGTAACCTAATTCAATTTTCCTTTGTTCATCTGACTAGACTACTGTTTCAGGTGCAAGGTGAGAACTTTGAATCAGCAGCAAAAAGTATATTTTTCACAAGATCTGCTGTTGCAGAAACAAGAAAGGAAACAGCTGACATTTTTTAAAATACAAAACTTTTTGGAGCTAAAATGCTTTGAACTGAATATTTTGTATTTTGATTAGCCACTTATTTTAATTTCATAAATTAATAGTCATAGGGCAGAAAACATACTAATGATGAAAAAATCCACAAAAATCTGAAAGTAATACCTTGCAAGTAAAGATTATTGTAAAAATTACTTTTTAAAAAAATCCCATATTCTTGGAGTCACCAGGATTTTAATCAGAATAAAGTAATACTGAACTTTTAGATTTTCATCATGCTTCTGATTTGCATTCATAACGTATACGGTACCTCAGTATTTCCTGTACTTACACAAATATTTCTGGAACAAAACTCCTTTACTCTCTCTAGTAAGATACATCAACATCCTCTTATTTTCATTTTGTTGGTTGCAGGAGTTGTCCCAGGATTTGTCCCAGGAGGAACCCTGAGGAAGGCTGGAAGCTTTGTGATGCATTAGTGAATTTGTCTCATGTCACAGTTTCAAAGTAAACAGGTTCTAGCTGAAGCCAAAGTTTTTATCTTTAAATCTGCAAATGTACAGGACGGCAAAAAAAAAAAAAAAAGGAAAAAAAGCCCTGCTTTGCACATGAAGAATCATTTGGAGGTCAGACTGTTCAAGACCATTTATAAGAAATTCAGCCAAATCTATGTTATAGACTTACCTAGAAGGCTGTACAGTAAGTAGTGTTGTGTAATGTAACCTGAGAAATCTGTAATTATATTATTTAATTATTCATAATGGCAGCTGTCTGGGTTGTACATTTAATATGTTAAATTATGCTTGCAGTAAGGGTAACTTCATTTTATGTAGTGAGATACCTCTTGTATGTGCCAGCATATGATTCAGAAGACTCCAAACAAGAAAGTCCCTGAGGACTTTCCACATTTGATGCCATGTCACTCAAGGGCCTTACTCTTTTTCACTGCTTCCAATAGCTATGGAAGAAAGAAAGGAAAATTTTGCTAGTTCCAAGAATAAAGGTGGTCTAAAAAGTGAATAAAGCATTTAACTTACCTAAAGCACCTATATACATATATGTGTATACATAAATATAAAGCACCTATATATATCTCTGCTTCAGCTGCTGTCATGATATTAACTGATTCCTTCCAGAAAATGAGAGTGTGTTTTGTTTTCTTGGTATTTAAGATACACACCCTCAGATGAACCTGAAATGTTGAGGGTATTTATAAATATCAGTCTTTTTGGAAAACATTTTTCAGCATGCCAACAATATGGACCATTTTCAAACTCAGTAACTCTTTAGTTTTCTAAGAGTATGGGACCTGATCCTACTGATTTCAGTAGAACTGACTTTAGTAGCAGCAGCAGGACAAATTCTGGAGAGCCACTTGATGTGCATTTTCATATTGGGCCCTTTTGAAATCACTAGTATTCATCTGCATTAAAAATGCCATTGACAGGACTCAATGTGTGGTTTTCAAGTGGTGTTTTCAATCTCTCAACAAGCATACTGTTTAAGGAATAGCTCTCCCTGCATCTTGAGCACCACTTTTGTATTTAAGTATGATACGGTTTAGAAAGGCATACCTGACAGGTCAAAGAACAGACTGAAGGAGTTAAACCAGACATAAATCAGAATGAAATACATGGCTCCATAGAAGGCTCAACTGGATAAAACAAGCCATGTATCCACTTGTGCACAGCATGTCTCTCCCAGATGAGCAGAGTTGAGAAAACAGGCTTCATAGACAGAACAAGTGTTGTCCATTGATGTACATAATAAATCATCAGTCTAGAGAATTTGTCAATAACATGCTGCCCTAAACATCCATATGTCTGCTGCATCAGGCTCATGTTGTTGCAACTAAATGAGATTTCAACCAACGCGGAATGAAAAAAAAAAAGCAGTGTAGCTTAAAGTGGCAGGAGATCAGTTTGTGAAAAACAGACATTTTATCTCCAGTTCCTTTTCAGAGCAGTTTGGGAAATGCATAGTCATTTCTGAGAACAAGGAGCACTAGTCTACACTCTGCATGCCTACTAAAAATCTAGACAGGCATTGGGAAAATTCTTTTAACAGATTCAGACCACCTACAGTGTTCCCAAATACATGACCAGCTTTGGCGATGTCTGCAGTGCAGCTTGCTCAGGTGACCAGTGGGATTTAGCACTCAATGCAATTATTTAGGGATTCTGGTTTCACCTCCACCTCCACATTGTGGGGCAGCCGCGAGCAAGTCCCATTTGTTTCGCTGCTGATATTTAATATGTCTTTTCCATTTAGTCTCTGTTCACTCAGGGTGAACACATGCGTTTGTACAATATCTATGTTACATTTGGTGGCACCAAAATACAAGTAAGAACTATCAAAGAACTTCCAAGAAGTATGTCAGGAAAGCAATTTCGGAGGAAGTAAACTAGGTTGCATATTCTAGAATAAAGTGATATTTAATACATAAGAGAAAGCTGAAATTTATTCAGAAGTAACTATGTCTAGCCCTCTTACTGCTTAAGATTATCCATAAAGACCACTAATCCCTCTAAGTTGTAATAAATGTTCCTAATATATTTACTGCCTGGTACTTTCTGTTATGATTCATACTGCAATACAAGAAAAGCTAAATCAGAAATAGATAGCATCGTTCAAATTATCTCTTACAAATCCAAAAGATATAAAAAATTGATGTATTTATTATAACTCTCTGTTCACTTTGAGAGAATATGTGTTATCTCATGAATTTTATATGTAAGGAATTTCTGAGTAGAAAAGAAAGAGGTTTCTGATGATTTTTTTTTTTCTAGAACAGATACTTCTCCACCTTTTTTACTTTTTTTTTTTTTTTTAAGAAGCCAAGGGATATAAGTAAGTAACTTTTAACTCAGAACTGCTGACTTTCCAAACTGGACAATATATTTCTTGAAGGACTTGGGGGAAATGAATTAGTAAGAAGGGATTTACCATGAGAAAGACAAAGAAAAAAAGGATAACTGATTATCACTGGAAAGAACCCAAAAATTCCTTTTCAAGTACTCTGTGGAAATAGAGTATGAAGAGGAAACAGCAAATTTTTCAGTACAATGTTATCAGAACTGAGCTCCAAAGAACAAATGGTCTGTGTGAAACCAGGATGAGCAGAATTTTGACTGGCCTGCCACTGCTGTATTCACACAAAAATGATTTTGTGTGATATAATGTGGGGGTAACCAGAGAATTCTTAGGAGACTAAATTTCAAACTGTCTTTCAGAGCAGGCCAAGAGTTGAGTGGGCATTTAGGTCTGTTGTTGACGGGAAGTGCAATGAATCATTCTTCACAGGTGTGCTAAGCTCTTAATGAAACTAAAACATTGGTGAATGGCCCTCATCTGAAATGTGAAACACTATATATTGGAATGCAAAGACAATGTGCTGCCAAGAGTGGCTCCTCTGGAAATGTTTAAGTCTGGATGTTTTTTCTGTAATTAAATATATGTATATATCCGTGCATGTTTATGTGTCTGTATGTGTGCATGCATGTGTGTAAAGGAAGAGAGTAATAGAGAGGAAGATTCCTGTAAAGGCTAATTTAGAGCATCTATTTAGTGGGTTCCCTAAATCATGTAAGTATTCCACAGAATATCAGCCAACTGATAGAAAATCACTGGACCAGAACAGTCCATTTTTTTTATTGTTCATGGATAATTTACCACCTAGGTTTGTGGTGGTTTTTCCTTTTATAATCTACTGTTCCTGATTTCCATGCTGTTTGTTATTTTCATGCAATTGCATACAATTGAATTTGGAACACAGAGCATTAGAGAGAGGAAAATAATTACAATCAGAGAAAGAAAATGCAAATGAGCAAGTGAAATGTCAAAAACTATGAAACTTCTTCCCCATCCTTTTAGACAGAGCATGAAAGGGTAAATTAAAATTAAAAGACAGAAGTAAAGCTGCACAATGATTCTATTTTCCTCATGTGGTAAAAATTAACCACTGAAAATAATTGATACAAGTCTATATTAAAGCAAAAAAATTTTAGGATCTAAACTAATGTAGACACTCACATGGAAAATACACAGGGTAATCAGAATTTCAAAATTCATTTGGAAGAAAATTAAATACTCACTCTGCAGGGAACAAGCCATCATATCACAGATGAAAACTCAGGAGAAATGCACCTTTTGAAAAATCTTTCTGTAATGGAGTATAATTTTATTTTACACTTATGAAAAGGAAATGTAAAGAAATGGGATAAGATGTTTCTAACCACAAAAAGAACTATGAGCCTAAAGGACAACAGGATTGAAAAACAGAGTGTGAACTATCTACTTTCTTTCTGTTTAAAGCTCTTGTATTTTATCCTTCCTGCAGACAGCCAGACATATTTGTTCTGGACAGGTTTTTTGAGTAGGACGTTGTGGACTAAAATCATCATACTATATTTTTCATTTTTAAGTTACATGCAATCCATCCCCATCACTTTGAGGTGCCTTTGCTTTCCTGTAGAATGCTCCAGGTTTTAATCACAAGTCTACTTTTATTCTCGGTATGAGATCAAAATAAATACACCACCAGCGTGAACACTTTTCTGAGAGGACAAGAGGGATTCCTGCTTGTCATAACTAATGAGGGTGATCAAAGCCAACCAGGTGCTCGCACTGACCTGAGCTTTGATCATTTACTATACTTTCCAATATCTGAGCCTGGGAGTGAGTTGCCCTAATGGCCTCTGGTTACATTAGTGGCATATGGCAGGGAAAGGGAGTAGAAGATAAGAAGAAGCAAGAAGGAGAGGGGAATGTCTAGCTATGCAGCATGTATAAGTCGAAAAAACCTCTGGGTAATTGAAGTAAGCTCATATTCAAGGCTCTTTATACAGTGTACATGCTAATGTTATTGAAATACTCAGTAGATTTTTCATGAAAGCTGGTCCCAAAGGGCAAGAGGGCAATGACACAATCCTTTACTCACCTTTGAGCTATTACTCAAATGAGCAGACTCAGTAGTTTAAAAGAGGTTTTGTGTATGTGTGTGTGTGTGTGTGCATGTGTGTGCAAGTCCTCTTCTGAAGCCTGCAAAATTTCTGACTCCTCAAAAGAATATGTCAATGCTTTGGTTTTGCACATTATAATTATTTCTACTGACTTGAGATTATTCTTTCATCCATTGCTGACTGTGATCTTCAAGATAGCCACCACTGTGCAATCCCTCAGTTGCAGACTACGTTGCTGTCAGATGAAAAATGTTGTCTATCCTGCTAACTTTAGTTTCTCATTAGTTCTGAAGATGGATTATGTGATAGAGTTGATAGCTAAAGGCATTTGGGGAAGACTTGCTCCCATCAAGTGTGATTCACATTAAGTGAATCTTTTGAATACAGATTTTCTTTTTTGTCTGTGTTGGTGCTTGAAAAAAATTATTTACAACAGCAAGAAGTTTAAATGTACAGAAATACATAATTTCTTTAGTGTACTCAGGTTCTCCAACTGCTGTGCAGATTTCAGATGCTCTCCAAGCGCCTTGCAGCCACAGAGATTAAACATAGCAGGTGATGTTATTATATGGGCCAGAAGCTGAGATAATTATTTAATTCACATCCTAATAAAAAGCAATGAAGGAAAAACAGGCCTGCTATCATCTTTGTAAGACTCTTCTTCACAAAATGCAGAGAGAACCAAAAACATCAATGTCCTAATTTTCATTTCCAGAAAAGTGGAGTCTTTCCTTAGCACTTTAACAAGGCAAGAATTCAAGGATGTGATTTTATAAAAGAAAGACATTTCAGCCTTCAAAATACCTGCAGTCCTCTGCAAGGGAAGGTTTGTTTTTTTTCTGTGTTATGACACTCCTGTTGTAAGCAAGAAAAGTGAGGGATGATCAAAGTTACCTGATTCCACTGAAAAGTGGAATCCTATTAATCATTAAATGTTTTAAATTTCTTCTGGCCCTCCTATTACAATCACTGTCATTTTTAAAAATTCCCTCTAACTAGAGTAATGCCAGGTAAGATCCCAGCTAAACAGCCACAGAGTGATCAAAACACATACCCTGGTGAATTAACTAAAAAAAAAACCTATTCTTTTACACAAAATTTAGCTGTCAAATTTTAGCTGTCAAATTTTATGCTGTGTTTATTCAGCATAACCCTAACTGTAGAAACCTGCTAATAGGATATGTTAACCTTTTCTACTAATGCACAGGATTATCTCTATTGTCCTACACCGGTTCAGCCACCCTTTGACTGTTTGTTACTCCTGATGCTCCAGATGTCTGGCTTTTCCACAGTAACTGCCTTTAAAAGTGGAAAGGAAAGTCCCCATAGTTTCTTTTCCCCTAAACATTTGTATGTTTATGCTTACAAACTTCTAACTGTAACTGCCATTGTAAATCAGTTCTGCTGCCAGGGGAATAAAGGAAAATTTTATTATGGAATTATTGTCAAAACAGAATTCAGCTGAGATCACACACTTTCAGTGACAACATTACAGATGAATATATTTACAAATAAAAAAACGATGTCCAATATCACAAATAACAATACAACAAGAGAATGTTTTGGTCTTCCTATGAAGTGCCTTTACTATGCAAATGATCAGCTTTAGGCTTAATTCTGCAGATAGCTCCCTCGTTGCATATTGTGTGGCCTCTGAAGCCAGACTGCTGTATCACAAGTCGGTAATTGCATGGTGTCAGATTGCACCTCGTCTAATTCCATGTCACAGTAAATTATGAGTGTCTGGGTCCTGCAACATGTGCAGCTATAAAAGCCAAACTATGTGACAGCGTTGTGTGATAGGTGGTACTGGGGAGCACCGACCTTAGTATGTAATTTAAGTGACTTTCAATGCGCTAGTGGTAGCTGATGGAAGTATTTAGTAGTGTCACAGGCAATAAAGGTGATACAATCTCTTTTATACTTTTACAAACTGGAGTTCTACTAAAAATCTCTCTACTGGAGCTACTGACTAAAAAGTAAAGTGTTTTGTGAAAAGTCAGCAGGCATAATGTCCTCCAAAAACTTGTACCACGGTATTATTTATATCCTTCTGTTGGTATGTTTGTCATTTTTGGGGTTATAAATGGAGCACCAAAAACACGCAGCAGAAGCTGAATGAATTCTACAACTATTCCTGTGTCTATGGCTCAATTTATGTCACATTAAACATAGCAACACTTGTGATACTTTGTAAAAAAAATGCATTTTGTATCCAGGGAAATCAGGGCAGCTCTGAGCTCTGGCTGTGAAAATAATTTTTTTTTTTTTTTTTTTACCTGAATGAGTTTGCTTCAGAAATGCCATGATCCAAGGCATAAAATTTACATTCTTTTATACACAAAAAGACCCCAACCATTTCTGTAATGTAAATATTTTTACTATGAGGGATCATCATCATCATCAGAGGTCAAAGGTAATAGGCAAAAGAAGCAGTTTGAACTTGGCTTAATGAAAGTTGCTTAAGGTAGTTGGAACAGATATCATATTTTCCTGTGACTGCACATAATGCTTTTTACAATGGGAACAAGGTGCTTTGCAGCAGTGTAATCACAGGAGGAAGGGATTTTGACAGTGAGGAAGGGATTTTGATAGTGATTTTGTGCTTCTTGGAACAGACATATTTTAGATCTGATAGAGAAGTCATTATTTTCTAGCAAAAACTGTACTTCTGGTTTTAAAATGCAATAGTAAACCAAGTTTGAAGGTTAGCTACCAGAGGAATTTAGCTTTTATTCTGACTGTCAAACTTCCCTCTGAATCAAAATGAAAACATTTAACAATCCTTCACAGTTAAAACAATAATGCAGATCCCAAATCCCTAATCCTTTGTTTCACAGCATTAGATTTACGCTCACTAAAAGTAGGGGACCTCCTAAACTCTGTGAGATTTCACTCACTCTTTGGTGGAGGAAGAACCCAAAGCTGAATTTTACAAGAAGATTCAAAAACTATTACTAATGCCCAGAAAATTACAGTTGCCTGACCAAGACTTCTTACGTCAAAAAGTGTTGAAACTCATGAAATGGTGTCAAAAAATCACCTCTTCCACAGAGAGCCCTATCCTTGTATTAATGGCAGGTAAATTTTTCAAAAGCCATTACCTGATTTAACAGTCTAAATCACATTTTAGAGGTGACTTTAGCATTTAATAATTCAGTCTTTGAAAGCAGCTCGGAAGTTACATGTCATCTGTTTTTGCCCTTTTGAAAATCACATCTTGTACTTAATGCAATCTTTAAGCCCCTTGGAAAAGCTGGTTTAAAATCCTTTTTGAAAATGCCACAGTTGTAAGGGTACTTCTAAACTACGGGAGTTCGAAGCTTTTAATGCCTGCCTGGAGTTTATTCCCTTGCTCTTTCCCTCCATGTTAAAGCAATGCACCTAGCAAATGTTTTTCTTCTGTTCTTTCAAGGAAAGGCAGTGACATGCCTGTACCAGGAAAAGGAATCAAAACCTTTTTTACCTGCACACAGTAAGGTGTATGTAGGGAAATAAATAAATGAGGACAAGGCAGAGAGGTGGAATGACTTTTAGATCATTAGTGCTTTTGAGTGGCTTGCTGAAACCAAAATGAGTTTGCAAAATGCAGAGGATGAATAGAATTACTGGTGTGATAGATTTGCTTAGTTTATCTGTAATGATCTAGCAACATTTGCAGCTATAACATTTTACATTTTTTTGTGTGATATCTCTCTAATATTCACCTCACCTGAAATCACTGATGCTGGAAGATGAGGGAGACTATTCCTATTAATAAACTACCAGTGTTTTTGCAGGGTACATGACAGCTGCAAAGAAGAGAGTAAAAATTGGAAAACAATAGGTGACTTAAGTCCTGCAAATACCTTATCCATTTGCATCATGCTCTGAATTCTGAACATCCCTCCTCGCCCTCACTACACTATTTGCTACTTGTGTGGCTAAAGATGCATGCAAATCTTTTAGGATAAGGGTCTGTAGTTTTGATTAAAGGACAGGACGCAAAATCTATGTGCTCACAGCCCAGAAGGCAAATAATATCTTGGGCAGGTTAAGATTAGATAATAGGAAGAAGTGCTTCACTGTGGGAGTGGTGAGACTCTGGAAGGAGGTTGTCCAGAGAAGTCGTGGATGCCCCTTTCCTGGAAGTGCTCAAGATCAGGCTGGGTGGGGCCCTGAACAACATGGTCTGATGCATGGCATCCCTGCCCATGGCAGAGGGGTGGGAACCAGATGATTTTAAGGTCCCTTCTAACTCAAAGCATTCTGTGGTTCTATTACTCTAGTTACCCTCTCTTTTGGTGGTGCTAGAGATACCAACAAAACCTTGCTGAGCACAAGGATCTCTGTGTGCATAATGCATTTCTTGGTCTGGATCTACACCCTCAGTAGTTCTTTACCCAATTTTCAAATCGTGGTGTTGCTACACTTGTGTGTTTTTTACTGTTATTATTAATAATAGGAACTAGAATGACATTTAGATAGCTGAAAAGTATAAGCAATGATCACATTTGAAAACACAGTAGAATATACCACATAAGCACTGGAATGCTACAAATGCAGTATTTAATGCTGATAGACTGCTGTTGTGACTAGAACCAGGCTTTTAGACAAGTAAAGAGGTATTTCTTGGTATTATGGGGTCACACCTTACTGTCAAGTTTTAAGTAGCACTCTGCATTGATCTCAGTGGGTAGTTGTGTTTAAAAATTGATGGCATGACCTGGCCCTTAATATGGAATGTCACCTGAAAAGAATATACAGATTTTGCTGCTCTCTGCACAGTAAGAAGGAGGAGGAGGAAACACAACAGGCCTCATGCTATCTTGACATGTGTGGAACAGCACAATATTTTAAGCAGCATTTCATAGCGTGAGCCTCAACCTGCCTAATAATCTATACTACCTTATTTCCACTGACTTCAATGGAGCTTTGGATTTATGTCTTTGTTAATGCAATCAGAAGCTAACTAAACTTGGAGTTAAATGCAGAAATATTTTCATGGAAAAAAAAATTTTGAAGGATCTCTAAATGTTTTGTTACTGAAAAGATTTTTTTTATTTGGAAGCAGAACTGGAAAAGGTACATTAATATTTCCAGCTATTCTCCCAGGTTTGAAACCTATGGATATTGCATATCCCTTGAGCTTCAAGTTTGCTGCATTTTCCCAATCTGAACCTCAACAAACCCTTTTCTATCAATCTTTAAACTTATAACAAATTGTAAAGCCTTTTTTAAGGTTTGACCAGGGAATAAATTCTGAAATCTTTGTCTATCCTGATTCAAAATTCCCATATGCTATTTATCTTGCTCATATATTCATATGTTTTGTATAAGCTCTCATTTTTCTTTGACAGCCAATGATCTTTTATTGTATGAAAGAGACTTAAATTCAGCCTCTCAGCCATGAACTATTTTGATCTTCCTGACTTGTTTCTCCTCATACAAACATCTGCTCATAAACTTGTACCACATAGCAAGGCAACATATACAGTGTGAATAAAATCCTCTCATCTCTGTTCCACATTTTTTTGTTTTTTGTTTTTCCCTTTGTCTTACCAAAGGGTGTGATCTGGTTCAAATTACAATATGAATACAGCATAGCAGAGGGATGTATGCAACGCAGATTTAAAATAAGTCACTGAGATCACTGTAACTTCCTCAATGTCAAAAAATGTGCCATTGTAATCCCCTGGGACTGTCTGAACAATACTTGCATATTTCAGGCCTTATGTCAGGCTGATACCCATCTGTCTGTTTGCAAGCCTCTGTCTCTTCTGTCCTTTCTGGTATCACTCCCTCTGTTGTGGGGGAATGGGAGAGGAGGGGCTCTGAACAGCAAAATTTCCCTTCATTTTGTTCAAAGGTGAGATACTTTGGTTGTTATATGTCCCTGCAAAGTACTCAAACCCCATTTTTATATTTTTGTAGGATGTTTTTGTGCTAATCCTAAAAGAAAAAAGTGAGGACCCAACATTTTAAATAACCTTGAATATCACTACTGTATTTGAATAATTTAGAACAGGGTCCTAACTCCAACTTGCAAATAAACAGTTTGGATAAATCCTAGAACAGGGGCTGAGTAAAAAATTTGCAAGTCAGAAGATATCAAGAAGAGGTAACATTAAACTCTGCTGGTTCTGTGTCACCCTAAAATTGAAGAGGCATATGGAGTTATTTTGGACCTCTACAGGAATGGCCTGTGAGCCACAGTACAACATAGACTCTGAAGTGTGATGTGGCCTTACTCTGGCATGTCCTTCCTTTAGCATTGTATCTGACTTTGGGGGAATTCTTTGGGGAGGGGTTAAGAGTAAAGTATCTTCTTGCAGACTCAAGACTGAGATCTTTAGGTGAGTCACTGTGCAAAGCTGCATTTTATGAATATTTTCTGGTCGTGCTGTGGGCAGAGGTGAACAAATCCAGTATTTGTCACTACCATTAAATTGATAAATACTTCTGTAAATATCAGAATACACTTTCTTTGGCTTTTTACTTTCAGTAAAACAGCAATGCATTTGTTTTTCCCCACTATCATATAATTGTCATGGCCTTAAAATTATATATCTACTACAAGAACCTTCACTGTGATATTTTCAAATCTTTTGTTTTTTCCTTCAACAATTTTGAAATTCTGCTGGATGTTAAAACAAGCATGGGTTGGTTGGTTTGGAAATACAGACTTTGAGTGGTTGGCAAACATGCATGAACTGCTTAGTGCCTGGTTGCATCATCTTGCCACTGTGTGAGACAAGAAGAACCTGTCCTCATGCCTGGAAGACCAAACAAAGGATTTAATTCCCAGGAAACTTGCTTTGTTGGTTCCCTGTGTCTCTACATCTCCTCTTTCTCTTAAACTAGCAGACTAAAATGTCACTAGGGGAGAACTGACAGGCAGACAAAACCTTACACTGAACATGATTACACAAAACTGCTTTCCTTAAGAAAGCAGGGGAGGTAGGAATTAGCACTGTTCTGATGTTTTGCAGTGACTGCACTTGACACCTGATTTCAGCTAAGTCTCTGAGTAGGTGCAAAATATTACACATCTCCTCTGAAGTTTCCAGAAATAGATGGTATCATTTGGCATCATTCAATTTTTATTTGGGGTTGAGCAGGAGATGGATGATGATATAAATAGAGCTTCTTTATAGCTGAAGTATGCAAAAGAAAATATATACTCCTGTCTGGCAAATTATTTGCTTAATATATACAGCACAGTCTTTTAAATCATGTCTAAATCACTGTGACTGCCCAAAGTCTTGTGCACCTAAGAAACAGATAACCTATTCTGTTATGTGATAGTTGTCTTCAGCTTTTCTTATGTCCCTAAATTAGCAGATGGTGCAAGCAAAATCACAGAAGTTGGAAACTTGTGCAATGCAATACCTGTTTACTAGACTGTCCTTGGATAAAAAAATAGTAAGAGACTTCTCTAGTCTTCTCCCTAAATGCCTGCTTAGATGTTTGTTCTCTGACTGGCCTCATGCCTCGTTTTTTTCTTGAGTTCACAATGGTCTTTTTTCAGTAGAAAAGAAGGTAATAATATTTTCATTGTAAACACAGCCACTATCTGTCTTCTCTGATTTTTTAACTATTAGAAAAGTGTGTGATCTTATTTTATCTATTTTATTTGCATAACAAAGGCAAACCTGCCTTGGCTAATATGTTTACCACCTTTTAGCAGAGTGTGAAAACTGTAAACTCAGCCAAAAAAAGGTTCAGGAATTTAAATTTCTCACTTTGTGGGCAGCCAGTCTCTCTCAGTCTTTCAAGAACAATTGCTGCACAATTAAATACTATATTCAGGAAAGGAACAACAGCTACAACAACAAAAACCTCAGATTCTGAAAATTAAATGAGCAGTGATACTTTAATATACAGTCTACAATCATACAGCAAAGTTCTAGATAGAAATGAAAGTAATGTTTATTCTTGTACTATGTCCTTTTAGTTCTTCATTTGTCATCTACACACTGTTGATTTTATAACTATTTGTTGTAAAAGGATCCTAACATAGTCAAGTTGAATGCTCCAGTTGGGGCTGGATATTTGTGCTGGAGGTACTGTGGCACTTAAGCAGCGTGAGCAATGCGAGGTCAATGAACAAAGATAATTTCTTTGTATTTGTTAACATTCTTTTCTTAAGTATATGGCACTATAATTTATCACAGAACCTCATGGACAAGTTAGGCAATAGCAAAAATGCCACTTTACAAATACACTGGACACACCCCAGCCATCAGGAAACAACCTCCCTATGTCTATTTCCTCTTCAGTAGTGACTGTTGCTTCTGAACAATGTCTACTTTTCTCAGCTAGACATATTGTCCTTATGCTACAAAATGAGAGGTTTGTGAGTTAAAAGCTCATATGCCACATCACATGCAAGTTCAACCCTTTTAGTTAACAAACAGTCACATGTAGGGTCTGAAGAACAACCCTCTTTGGAGTCAAGATTGAATATGCCACACATGTAATGAATGGCTGCCTGCCTCATTGCCATATGTACAATAATGCTTCCGTCCTGTACTTTATTGCTGATCCTCAGGCTACTGCAGAGCTAAAATGTTCATATAGTGTGTCATTATTTCCTTAGACAATTCTTGTACTTATCCTTTTCTGCTTTTACTTCCCAACGTCGTACTGTGCATTTTAGGAATTCTTCAGTGCTGCATATCTGGAAAAAAAAATCTCAATAGAGTGTTTAAAATGTGGTTCGGTTCTCAACCAAGATTTTAAAAATTAAGCCCAAAGGAATAGTGTGAACAGAAATAGAATTCTGGTTTTGCACTGATGGAAAACTGCTGTTGTATAATTCCCATTTTCCTCTGCTAAGATATCATAATTTACATTTCACTTTGCCTCTTTTTTTTTTTCCTAGTGCTTTTTTCTTTTTCAAGAAAGGAAACAATATTCCTTTTCCTTATGGGTGTTCTGGGACTATCTAATGTCAAAATATTGTATATTTCAACAGAAAATTGCTCATCTCTCACACAAGAAAAAGTTCTCTGCATGTGGCCTTGTGGTAAATAATACTAGAAAGGTATTTTAAGCTGCCTCACAGATCTCAATGTTATCACTACCATATATCATCCAGTTTCTGTATTATTTATTAATATTGGTATATTTTATAACCTAATCCATGTCATTGTATAATAAAATATTATACAATAATAATTGCTTTTTTCAGAATCTTGTCAAAATTGTGTAAAATAGATGTATACCCTCTTTGCCACTTCCTAATGCATTTATGTTCTTAGTTCAGAGCAGTGTTTTAAAACATCTGTGTTAACACATGTGGTATATTACCCCAGGATGCTGTTTCCTGACTGACTGTCAAAAGCTAGAAAATACTCATCTGTGTATGTGGGTTAAATCCACAACCTGTTCCTGTGTTTTTTCTTTTCAAGTGCAGACAACTAGACACATACCTATGTGAGAAACCAGAAATGTGCCAATTTTAGTCTCTGCTTCTCTGAACAGTTAAAAAGATGTTTTAAGAGGTGATTAACATTTTGTTTTCCATGGTAAACTGCATTGAGGAAAATACAGAATGAGTGGCCACTGCAGCATGTAGTGTGTAAAACTCTCAGTATGCTAATGAGCCATGTCTCTGGAAGATGTATGGCTATGTATTGATCTCAGATTTTCACTCAGGGCTTTCATTTTCTCCAGTATAATGTACACTCATAATTTTGGAAAAAGAATTTCTGTTTCATTATCTTCAATATTTTCTGTATGTACTATTTGTTTCAGCCCAGCTAGATATAGATTCATTATAGCAGCACTAGTTGAGTTCACCATACCAAATTAGAAAGGAAGCAGATCTCTAAACTGTGTGAGATTTTTCTTTTTTAATGTATATTTGAAAGTGTTAAAGCAATATCATATATTTATTGTAATTATCACAAATATTTTAAATTCAGCATATTGTTTTTAAAGAGCACCATGACTTCCTTCTTTCGACTGGTGTTGTTTTAATATGCTAAAAGCATGAATGTTGGGACAAGGAGAATTAAGAAATAAATTTTTTGAACAAATCTTAATGTAATATACACTCTTAGCGAATCCTCAGCTAGGCAGAGATAATTGATGGTGTAGTTTATGCGAGGGCTAGCATGCAAAGTCACCTTTCTTTCACTTGGTAATATCAGAGTTTTCATGAAAATTCAATGTCACAAAAAGTTGTTCACAAAACACCTTCAACTTTTAAGTGGTAATACTGCTATTACTGAGCTGCTATTTGTAAGAAAACCACAATGCTGACTGAATAATATTTCTCCAAGTATATATTTCACATGCTGCTTTTTCCCACAGTATTGAAATGAAGCTGACATATCGACACAGATCATTCCAAATCAAGGAAGGTTTTCCTGAGTATATGTAACAAGACATTTTAAATTCCAGACTTTAAGTACCTTTCTCCAGGTAAGATGCAAACATAAAGAAAAAAATCTAAATTTACATTTTAAATCAATATCATGTATAACTTGTGTACTTAAATAATCAGTAAAACAAATTTTTAAATTTCATTTTTTAGTCATTGTGTTTTAGCATCTTGATTCATTAAAAAAACCACTTAACAGAGTACAGAAATATATTATCATTTTACCTTTCTTTGAAAAAGATAAAGTTGTTTGTATTCCCTTTCTTGTATATTCAGTTGGAATTTTCAACTTTTTTTCAACATTGTCAGGACAATACCTAATTTTCCAGATGACAAAATGACCACTTTATTTGCAGTTATTTAAAATACTGATAGTTTGCAAAGCACATTTTGGTAAGGTATTTCATAGGTAATGTTACACATTTGAATTTCTACGTGTGTTTCTAATATCCACCTTACAAATATTTGATATCTGGGTTTAATTATACTGTAAAAGAAAATCCTATATTTCAACATTGTGCAATTTACTTTTAATTTAACAAGTACATATGTAAAGTATGTTTAGCAGAATCATGTAAATCGGTACTACATCAATCTTTTGTACCTTTGTACCCTTTTCATCATTTAAAAGAGAAAAAGGAAGCTGTTAATTTTTGAAGACACTGAAATAAAACATATTTTTTGTTTCTAATTAATGAACTTTTTCGATTGGTGACGTGAAACATTCAGACTGAAATGGCTCATGGCAAATAGAGCATTTCCTTAGGGATATTTCTCTTTTTATGCTACGGACAGATAGTAAAAAGGGCTAATGTCAGAATGCTTTCTTTTTGGTGAAGATAATGAAATAGGATAAGGTATAAAGGACTCTTTCTTGTTTGTGAGATTACCGCAATGTGCTGGTTTCAGCAGGGGTACAGTTTATTTTCTTCACAGTGGCTGGTGTGGGGCTGTGTTTTGGATTTGTGCTGAACACAGGGTTGATCATACAGAGATGTTTTTGTTATTGCTGAGCAGGGCTTACACAGAGCCAAAGCCTTTTCTGATTTTTGTGCTGCCACACTGGGGAGGGAGTTGGGGGTGCTTGGCGTGTTGGAAAGAGACACAGCAGGAGCAGGTGACCCAAACTGACCAAAGGGACACTCCAGACTACAGAACATCATGCTCAGTGCATAAAGTGGGGGGAAGGAGGAGGAAGGGATGGAATGTTTGGAGTGATGGCATTTGTCTTCCCGAATCGCTGTTACACATGATGGGGCCCGGCTCTCCTGGAGATGGCTGAACACCCACCTGCCCAGGGGAAGCAGGGAATTCATTCCTTGCTTCATTTTGCTTGAGTGAGCAACTTTGTTTTCCCTATTAAACAGTCTTTGTCTCAGCTGATGAGGTCTCTACCTTTTACCCTTCTGATTTGCCGCGTCTGCGTGGATGGTTCGGTCTCAGCCACAGCCAGCCAATAACCCCGGATCGAAGGCTCCCAGGCTGAGGGCTGACGCAGCCTCCAGGACCCAGAGCTGACAGCTCTCCGAGCTAACACAGGTCCTGTGTCCGCCGAACGGATCCGGTTATCAGAGCTCGCTCGTTCAGCCCGCTCCGATCCCTTCGGAGGCTCCTCCGCCAGGTGCCAGTGCCGCCCGTGGCACTGCCGCAGCCTCTGGGGCTGCGTGTCGGGCTGAGTGGCTCTCAAGGGACGATGGCGCAGAGAGAGAGAGAGAGGGAGACATAGAAGGGTGATGTAGCAAAGGTTTATTTCGGACAGGGGTCGGGGAAATCTCCACTCCCCCCAAAGAGGGGAATGTATTTTATACACCCACAGAATTGGGAGGGCACAGCGAGAACAACCAATAAACACAAACATTACATCGACTCAAACCAATGGCGATATTACAGAAGGGAGGGGAAAACATGTCAATCTCTTCTAAACCAATTACTCGACGCCCAGCGAGGAATTTTCCAGAAGCTTGCCTTGATAGGCACCTCAAATCCTCCCCACTGGGCGTGGAATGTTCTTCTCCAACACCCCTGGACCAAACCATGTCTTTTAGGGGAAAGATAACTGTACCAATATTCTTCAAAAAAGGAAAAAAAAAACTTCTTTACGCCTCGCCCCCAAGGCTTTCCTCTGCAAGGGACTCCTCTAGCCACCTGAGGGCTAGGGCTGGAGCAGCTATTGGAGTTCCCGGGGTCCCCACACTGATTATCTCTCCAGTCTCACTGGTGGGGTAGTGAGGGACCAGCTGAGTGGGGCTTGGCTGCTGCCTGCAGTACAACACAGTTAAAGTTATACTGCTATACTGGTGCCAGGGAAGATGCTGGCTAATAGGGTCCCTTGAGTACAGGGTCCTGGGATGGAGAAGAAAACAAGCACAAGGTTAAATAGTATCTAAAATTTAGCTTTTTCAATTCTTCTGTGAACTTTTGAATTGTTGACAACATGGTAGTGGTTATGGAGTAAGAGAGACACTGTGGGCCTGCACTGCAAAATGAATATTACATCTACTCCTAATTATGCACTTCAGAGTGGACATGCAGTGGAGGACAGCTGTGTAAGGTTTAGCTGATATTTAAGATTAGGGGCCAAATTACTTAACCCTCGTACCTCCCAAAATACTGATTATAAACAGTCATTTCAGGGAGGAAGAGTCAGATATAGAAAGTTTAGATTCATAATTGGTCTCATTAACACTTTCTGCAACTGCCAAAATAACTGTAATAATTTAAAGTGGTCTTGAAGGAGGCTATAGATGTCCATTTTATTCTGTACCATATAACTTTCTGACATTAATTAATATGTCACCTGCCTAAAAACTCAATTATTATTTTTTAATTCTTCATTTGATCCATGTTTCTATGTACTCTGACTATGGAAAACATTTAATTGTATTTAGTATTTTTTTTCCTTTTCCCCCTAGGGAAACTAGTATTCCAAATGTGAGCATTTTAAGGGACACGTTTGTCTAACTAAATACAAAATTGTAAATTGTAGAACTTAAAAGGCATTTTCAAAGTTTTCTGCACTGGCCTTCTCTATTTTTTTTTTTTTTAACTGATGTCAGTGGAAGTTCTACCATCAGCATGAGCAGAAATAATTCTTTCCTAAAAATATTTTAAAACCTGCTCTGTTGCTATTTTCCTATGTAAGATGAAAAACACAGCAAAGCAGAATCAGGACTCTTTCTATCAGGCTAGCAAAGCAAAAGACCTTTAAACATGTTCAAATATAATTTACAATGTTTTTTTAATTCCATTCTCCTTCTATATCACCACATAGATTGCCCAGTAAAAAGGGAAGCTTGAGGTAAAAGAAATTTTGTTTATGGGGACTCCACATTTTTAGGTCACAACAATCTGAAATTACTACTCTGAAAAATTCAGTTCAGAAGAGTTTGAAAGTATATGTCTAAAGTTAAGACTATGCTCATCTCCAGGAGTCACAGAGACAGGACAGTTTAAGTAATTTTTTTCAGAGAAAGACCAAGGAGCATTCACCTTGCTGTGGACTTCTTCCTCCACCCAGCTGAACAGATAAATTCCGATAATCGTGTTTGGCTCAGCTGTCAAACCAGATGGGAGATGCCTAATCAAGTGCTTGTTTTCCATGATGCAGCTGTAGATAACAACAAACTTGAACTGTACTAGATCATCTAGACTTGATTAGAGCTCATTGCTCCAGCTCTTCATGTGGCTATTATTTAAGCTGTATCTGCTGAGAGGTCAGCTGGGTCCCAGTGAATGTCATACAAGCATTCTGCAAAAAGGCATTTGTTTCTTTTCAACAGAAATGTCTCCCAGCTAGCTGGCTAGTTTGACACCTGCATTGGGTTTACATGGCAAGATTTTGGCAGCAGAGGGCTGCAGGGATAGCTTATCTGAGAGAGACCAGGAGCTGCCCCCATACTGAACAGAACCAGTTACAGATGGCTCCAAAAGAGATGCACCACTGCTCAAAGCTAAACCAGTCTGTGACACCAGTGGTGTCTCTGTGATAACTTTTTTAAGGAAGGTTAAAAAATACTGCATAACAACTCTGAGGAACAACTGAGAAAATGTGCCCTGAGGACACCAATCCCAGAATCCCAGAATCCCAGAATGAACTAGGTTGGAAAAGACCTTTCAGATCATCAGGTCCAACCTATGACCTAATACCTCCTCATCAACTAAACCATAGCACTGAGTGCCACAGCCAATCTGTTTTTAAACACATCCAGTGATGGTGACCCAACCACCTCCCTGTGCAGACAATCCAGTGCCCTATCACTCTTTCAGTGAAGAATTTTTTTCTGATATCTAACCTAAACTACCCCCGGTGCAGCTTAAGACTGTGTCCTCTTGTTCTGTCAGTCACTGCCTGGGAGAAGACATCAACCCCCACCTGACTACAACCACCAACCACCTTTCAGGTGGTTGTAGAGAGTGATAGTCACCCCTGAGCCTCCTTTTTTCCAGGCTAAACATTCCCAGCTCTCTCAGCCATTCTTAATAGGGCTTGTGTTCCAAGCCTTGTTGCCTTCCTCTGCACACATTCTAGTATCTCAACATCCTTCCTAATGTGAGGGGCCCAGAAACTGGATACAGCACTTGAGGTGCAGCCTCACCAGTGCTGAGAACAGGGGAAGAATCACTTCCCTGATCCTGCTGGCCGCACTGTTGCTGATACAAGCCAGGATGCCACTGGCCTTCTTGGCCACCTGGGCACACTGCTGGCTCATGTTCAGTTGGTTGTCAACCAGCACTCCCAGGTCCCTTTCTGCCTGGGCACTTTCCAGCCTCTCTGTCCCCAGCCTGTAGTGCTGCAGTGGGTTGTTGTGGCCAAAGTGTGGGACTCGGCACGCAAGGTCAGGTAAGAAGGAATGGGAGCAGAGATTCTCCTGCAGCTCCTGCAGAAGACCATGGTGAAGCAGGCTGTCCCCCGTACAGCCCATGGAGGATCATAGTGGAACACATACCCACACCTCATCCCATGGAGGACTCCATGCTGGAACATGAAGAACATACTCCATGTATGTAACATGAAGAAAACTGCAGCCTTTGGAGGGCACTTGACAGAACAGACTTTCTGGCAGGAACTGCAGCCTGTGGAGAACCCCTGCTGGAGAAAACCATTCCTGAAGGACTGCACAGTGTGAGAAGAACCCATGATGGAGCAGGTCAAGGAAATGCAGCCTGTGGGAAGGAACCATATTGGAGCAGGGGAGCAGCAGAAAGGAAGGAGCAACAGAGAGTAATCATTATGAACTGAGCACAACCCCCATTCCCTTTCCCCCTGCACCACTTGGAGTGGGGGAGGTAGAAGGATAAAGATTGAAGTTGAGCCTGGGAAAAGAGGGTGTATATTTAGTTTTGTTTTCGTTTCTCAGTATCTTAGTTTGTTGCTGATAAACAGTAAATTAAACTAATCTTCCCAAAGTCAAGACTGTTTTACCCACGATGACAATTGCTGAGTGATCTCTCTGTCCTTATCTCAACCCACGAGATTTTTCATCTTATTCTGTCCCCCTTTTAAGCTGCGGATGGAGTGTGAGAGCAGCTTGGTGGGCACCTGTGAGCCAGGCAAGATTAACCCACCACAACACCATGTTTCCGCTACAAGTAGATGCAGTCTCCAAATGAAGCTGTATTAATTAATCGTCAGTAAATAATCGACCAAGCTCCTTGTGTGGCCCTTTTCAGTTAGGCCAAAGAACAGATGCATTTTCTGAGTCCTTTGATGCACTGAATCTTGTTATTATCTTTACAAATGCTCAGTGCATCAGGAACGCAACAGGAATCTGATTATTTTCCCCAGGAACAATCAAGGGATTAGTGGAATATAGACAGAGATTGAATCTGCATGGAAAATTGTCCATGCTGGGTTCTATTAGAAGGTGCTGCTGTGCAAAATTTGTTGCTAATCATGTGGCAAAATTACAAGTGACTGTAGAAAGAAGAAACTAGTAAACAGAATAATAAAAGTAATTTTAATTATTAAACTTCAGTGTTATAAATTATCCGCCATTCATCACTGCCACAAATAAGTATAAAAAATGGAAAAAATCCATATGCTCCATGCACTCCAATTTAATTTTGCATAATAAATTAGTGTAACGCAGAAGTTTAAAAATATGAATAATCACCAAATTACTATCCATTTTCAACAGGCAGTGTCTAAATTTTAATACAGACAGCTATTACAGTTAACCTATGCTTTATGTTGACTAAAGCACAATAAAAGCGTTGAATGGGTATTATAGACACAGTTCCAGTTATCAGCCACTAATGATGCAAAGTGATGAATTGCTACATTTTTAATAGCACAATAAGAATCCGGGGTTTTCATTATCTTTCTCAGAATATTTTGCATGCCCTCCATTGTTCTTCCAATTAGTCAATAACAAAGAGGATCTGTTTGAAAAGATATAGTAAATGATGAGTCATAGGTGACAGGTAATTCTCCCTGAGCTGCCTGGGAAGAAATGTTTTCTTGATGTTAGTTATGGCTGTTTTCCATCATTTTTTTCAAGACAGTAAGGTGATGCTGTCCCTTTAGCACAAAAATCTTTTCACTGGATAAATACAGGTGATGTAAGCACAATGAAACACTTGCTCTTAAGGCTTCTAGGTCCCTATTGATCTAGATTTGTAACTTTCTACTGCTATTAGTGAATATCTTTCTGAGTTAAACCTCATTATTCACGTTCCTCCAAAGTGTTAAAACTCATGTCAATAAACGTCTGTTTAATTACTTCCTTCGATGCTTTATTCTTCATAAACAAACAGCAGGGAATATACTAATTCATTTACTAAATTAAATTCTTTTATAACTTTCATTATCCTGCTCACAAATGCACAGGATTACAAAGACTATTCAAAGGTGGAAAGTAGAAAAATAAAACAGTTCAGTATTGCAAAAATGATAGATAGAATTAGATGATCCAGACACCTCTTCCAATACTTATAATCATGGCATTCTACTCATAGGATGTATTACCATGGGGCAGTATTTCACCCCAAAATAGCTCAGATGGAACTCCTGGGAGAATTTGAGCAATATGCAGAATACAGCCTTCAGCAAATTATTACTTTTTTTTTCTTTTTCTCAGAATGGCTCTCATGTTAGAGACACTTTTTATTATTGTTAGCAAAAGGTTTTTGATCTTACTGAGACAAAACATGTGAGTCCTTTGCAATGCTGTCACTAAGCTCTTGTCAATATTCAGACTAAAGTCTAACAAGTCATTCCCAGGATACAGAGCACCAGTTAAATATGTGGACTGCAGAGTACAATTTGGTGGAACATTAAGTGAATCAAACAAAAGGCATACGCTGTACTGCCTCAGCTCCTAAGACTGTCTTTTACACTATTTTCAGTGGCTTATGACTACTACAGACCCCATCTGTATTTGGTTTTTATCTTCCCTACTGACTTCAGTATCCACTCCAAACTCCACTGTTTAAGAGTTTACACAGAAACTTATCTTATTTTACTCATATTCAATCAGAATAAACAAGGTTTCTCAATGTACTAAGATTGAGAGACACCTGTAAAATATTTCAGAAGGACCTAGGAAAACTAAATGGCTTCTCAATGGCAGATGACATTTCCGTGTAAAGTTACAGGTGTGGGAAGAAACAGTCCTATTTTCTTATATAAAATAATGAACTCTATGCTGACAAACACAAAGTGTTTGGAGTCATGACAAATGACTGTATGAAAATAGCTCAGATCTTGGCAGCATTCAAAATTCAAATCAAATGTTACAAATTATTAGGAAAGGAATAGAGAACTAACCAGAGAAGCTAGCTATGCATCGTCATAAATTCATGATCAGCAAAGTCAAGGTCAAAGGTCTTTAATGACAATTTATTGATATTGGACAATAAAATAGACTGGGATTTTTCAGCTTGGGAAAAAGGTCACTAGAAATTCTATGGAAATCATCAGTGGCATGAATTGAGCATGAGTGCTTTCTGCCTCTTTCAATGAAAGAACTAGTGACCATCAAATTGCAGCACTGAAAGCCAAGTCCAAACCTTAGAAATAGAAGTAATTTCCACAGGAAGATGTGTAAACTGCTAGAAATACTTGAAAGATCTGTTGTGTCTATATTTGAACCACAAAATTCATAGGAAAATCTCTAAATGGAAATTTTTCAGAGGCTAGGAGGATATTACTATTATATATATTTGATCTATTCTTTTCCTTCTCTAGATGAACTGGAATAGTTGGCTTGTGGCTTTTTCTGTAATATTTGGTTTCCAAGACAGGTCCTTTTAGAGTTCTTTATAGATTTCCTCTGATTTTCGTGTCAATATTGATAAATGGATTTTGTGACTTCAGTCATCTTGGAAAGAAGGATATGATACTGGTACCCACTTCAAAACAGATACTGGAATTCCCCTGGTGGTCACAGCCCTGTCCTTTATGACATTTCCAAAGTGCCCAGTTCTTTATCTTCTTCTTTGTATTTCTCCCTCTCCTAAAATGTTTTTTAAGTGAAGGAACCTGAGGCAAAGCTTTGATTTTCCTGAATCTTTCTTTATCATCCTATGAGTTTTCCCTATGGGACACAAGCACATAGGACTTACCTTATTATTTCATTTGAAATAACCTGAACTGGATTTATATACACCTTGAAATGTACTCTGCTTGCTCCCTCAACACTGCTGGATAGACATAATATAGCAGTGTGCCACAGGGAGGCAAATGACTTAGGCTGTGAATAAAACAAATTGTATTAACCCAGGGGCATAGCAAAGAGCGTTGTTTTAATTACTACAGAAAGGAGTGTACGGAATGATTTACAGTAGGGCAGTCCTACAAGCGGTGCGGTCGAGAACACAAGGTGGTGCTATTTACGCTTTACAGAGCTGGTGCACAACGCTCAGCCTCTCCTGCTGGCATTAGCCATTCCCCCCATCAGCTTCCCATGGCTTTGGCCCAGGCTGGAAGTGCAACTGAGCCCCATTGTCCTCCAGATGTGCAGGTACTAGCTATGAGGGGACATTTCCTTGGCAACAGCTCGATAGCCAAGGAGTTCAGCTTGACTGGAAGGGCATGTTAATTTGTCCTTGTCATCTCTGGAAGGCAGGACAGCAGCGCTAGAGATGTTTTGCTGCACCAAGTACCACAGGGAAATTTGGTATTATAAGAAATGACACACTTGGCTGTTTCTGGATAGAAGGAAGTTAGAAGCTAAAACAGCAAATACTCTTTACTATTCCCTAGATTAAAGAACTGCCTTAGAAGGATTGAGGATACCAGGTGGTGTGGTAGACAGCTGATATTTTGCTTTTTTACCAGCTTGCTCTGTGAAGTCAGGTTGTGCTTTCAGCTGTAATTAAGCAAGGTCATTATCAAGCGTAAAATAACAGCTTCTATTCAGCTGGGTGAATCACTTTGAAATTCTCCATGGATGGTAGATCTCCCACTGCAACTACTTTGTTGAAAAACTGAGGAAATAATTGTCCAACGAAAAAGTGAAATATTATTGTGAGTGTTGCTTGGAGGGGAATGAAATATTGTTAAAAGTTGATTGTTTCACTGAAAATAAGCATGATCAAATCCCTGCATTCTTCAACTGTTTGGTTTTTTTTCGGAGTGTTGTTTGGTTTTACAGGTTAGGGTTTTTTCAAATAGTCTTTATGTCCTCAGATGCTTGTTTCTAGATCATTGCTTCACAAGACAGTTTTGTTGCAGCCAACAGTTCTTTACCTACCTCTAACATTTCTGTTCTGAAAAGAGAAATACTGGAAGTTATATTTGGTTTGCATGGCCAGGTTTTTTTAGCTGTGGGTGGGACAGTCATGGTGGGCAGTGGAGGACTATAGGAGTAGCTTCCAGGAGAAGTTTCTAGGAGCTTTCCTCATGTCCAACTGAGCCAACACCAGCTGCTCCAAGATGGACCTGTCGCTGGCCAAGGCCAAGCTCATCAGTGATGGTGGTAGCTCATCTGGGATAACTGATTTAAGAAGGACAGTCAAAGACCTGTGCAACTAGCCAAGAGAGGAATGAGAATGTGGGAGAAACAAGGTCCATGAAAAAGGAAGGGGTGGGGGTGCTCCAGGCACTGGAGCAGAGATTCCCCTGCTGCCCCTGGTGCAGACCATGGTGAGGGAAATTTGGCCCTGCAGCCCATGGAGGACCACAGGTATGCCAGAGCAGGTGGATGCACCCAAAGGAGGCTGTGATCCCAAGGGAAGCCATGCTGGAGCAGGTTTGGTGGCAGAACTTGTGACCCACAGGGGACCCACACTGGAGTTGCCTCTTCCTGAAGGGATGCACTCCATGGAAAGGGCCTACCCTGGAGCAGTTCACAAAGGACTTACATGAGAAATATTGGAGGACTGTCTCTTGTGAGAGGGATCTCACTCAGGAGCAGGGGAGGGGTGTTACAAGTCCTCCCCCTGACGAGGACGGGCAGTGGTTGAAATGACTGCAACTCTCATTCCACTCTGCTACTGAAGGGGAGGAGGTAGAGCATTCAGGAGTGAATTTAGGCTTGGGAAGCAGGGAAGGCTGATAGCAAAGTGTCTTTGAGTTTTGGGTTTACTTCTCATTGTCATACTCTGATTTGTTTGTTAACAAATTAAACTTTTTCCCAAGTTGACTCTGGTTTTAATGTGATTGCAACTGTTGAGGGATCTCTCCCTGTCCTTATTTCTGCCCACAAGCCTTTTGTTACATTTTCTCTCCCTTGTCCATCTGAGGAAGGGAGTGATACAGCCGCCTGGGGGGCACCCACAAAAGTTCCCTATTTCCCTTAAGAATGGATTGGTTATTTCAAATAATGTCCCAGAAAATAGCTTCCTGCTTTTTGATTCTTGACAGCCCTAGGAAACTGAAATTATTTCAGGAAAATCTTACAAATAGAAAGTCCCATTTACTTTAAAATGCTTGTAGAAAATTTACCTCCTTTACAAAGAAGAAGAAAAAAGACCACAGAATTCCTTTACAGAACTTTTTTAAGGCGGTGTCCTGACAGCATTGCTATTAGTAATTCTTGCTTGCCATTTATTTTCAAGAAGCTGACAGATTAAACTAGCTGGTTATAATGAACCATGGTCTGTCTACTTGTTTGCTGTTATGCTTTATGGAGTTAAACAAACCTTACAAATTCAGACTTTTAATTAAACTCTTAAAAATTAATGTTTCTGGAGTGTAATGGAATAATCAATATCCAAATTATTTTCAAGAATAAGTTTATATTTATTGTAATTTTTTGTCTCATTGGAATAGCCTACTGTTTTAACTGGTCACCTCTTTCAAGAATTTAATCTTCTATGTCAGAAAGTCAGAGTTAAGGACTGTTGTAGGTATCTTTCTTTAACATAATTAAAGTGGCCTTTCAAGAACAATTAACATCTTTAGTCAAGGTGCTGGTCTCCTCAAGAGTGCGATTATGTTAGTTTGCAAGGACAAACTAATGACAGAATATGTTGAAGGAATTTAATTATATTTAAACAAGTTGTTTCCAATCTTCAGAAATTAAGAAATTAAGTGAGAGGGAATAATATGTCTCAATAGAATTATGACTAAAACTGGTGGAAGACTATGGCAAGGCCCATCAAAGAATCATAAGCAGCTACATAATTTAACCCCAAACTTCTTAGGATATTCTGTATTTCATATTGAAAGATACATGATCTTTTCTCACCCATTAAAAAATTTTATGTTTGTTTCTTATTTCTTCATTTGCTTCAGGTGAGAGTAGTCTAAGAGAGAAGTACCTTTGGTTCACTGTAACTGGAGAGTGTCATATCAAAGATCTTGTAGTAAAACAAATTTTTATCTCATGTACTGTGCTTATTTGGAAATAACTGCAGTAAATAAAAGAATTTATTACTGATACACAGTATTTGCATCATCCATGAAAAAACAGTTCATAAATAGAATCAAAGTATTGTATAATATTTTCCAGATGTTTTATATATGTTATGTAATTGCAAATCTCACATCTAAAGGATGTAGCATGGTGTCCTTTGTGGTTTGGCTGTGCAATTTTTTTTATCACTTTCCACAAACAGTGTGGTTGAATGAGTTTATCTCTTTGGGTGGACCTGTCTTGAAAGCTGAAATTAAATTTTAACTCTGCATAATGGATCACCTCCTGTAGAACGTGTACTACTTAGTGCCATGGGAGACTACGTTTGCTGCTGTGTAAAACATGAATTATTCTTTTCCTTCTAGCTTATTTTATTTTTGCTTATGTAAGTCCTGTTCTGCTGCAAACCAACCCAAACTATAGCTATATGCATTTTAATTGGCGTTTTCTTCATTCTATAAATTATAGGGGATGTCCTTAAAATTTTTCTTAAATGCCAAAGAACAGGGAAAACTGCAATCCATTGTGCAACTTTTAATACTTGTTGAACTCTCCCATTCAGCACCTTAAGAAGCTTCTTTCCTAATGAATACAGGCACAGATTTATTTTCTTAACTCCAAGAGGGTGCAAGAAATCCATCCAGGGTACAGAGAGAACTCAAGCATCTCCTTGGATGTGAGCATCCTAATGGAGGCTGAGAGACAGAAAAGTGGTGTTGTTCTTCTGTAAAATGACCACAGACATGCTGCTCTGAGATGTATTATCACATATAACTGTTAAAAATAATTCAGTCTCTTACCAATCAATCAATCAATCAACTGATCAACCAATACAGCCCTAAAAAATAAAATAGTTATATTTTTCAACTTGCTGCACTCATGTGAGTTGTGCTGTGTGCACAAAAGGATTATAAGCCATGTGATAAAATTTCAGTCTTTCCAGTAAAGGAAAGATAGTATGGAAAATGGCATGAAAATATAATTCTGCATAATTCCAAGCTCTGTGAAAAGGTTTCTTATCTCTCTGTGTTTCTTTCTCAGGGCACTACTGAGGGGGGAACTGATTTCTACTTCCCATTTTGTACAGTTCCAGACACTAAAAAACTGGACTCTTGTAATTTATTTCAACAATCCTTGGACAGGTTCTTTAATCTCCTTTTATGTAAATCAGGATTCTCTGGTTTTCTGTCTTGAATGCAACATTTTATTTATCCAGTATTAAATAATTGACTTTGAACTGCCATTATTATGCCAAAGCAAGAAGTTACACTTGGGGGAAAAAACCCAAACACCAACCAAATCTTTGCTATACAGATTGTTTCCAGAAAAAGACAAAACATATCAAAAATCATCCAACCACACTATCTATACACCAGGAAATAGCAGAGAGGATTGCTCTTGAACTGGAGCCATACCACATTGTAGACATGATGGGCCTGCTGACTTTTGAGGATACATTATTCTTTCCCAAGAAAAAGACTCTCTTATGCAACTGCTATGTTTTTTATTTATGGTAACTTACTGATCAAAGCAAGGAATGCCTTCAGCGAAATGAATAGTCTTGCAAGGAACTAAATCAACTACATATCTTTCACTCACAGCACACAGACCCTTCCTTTGATTCTGTGATGGGAAGGGGGCATATATATTCAAAACATTGCTTCTGGGCCTGCTATCATCATCACTACCACCACAACCACTAAGCAGGGACTCTAGCAGTAAAACCAAATTCTGGTCCAAGTTGCATATTTCCCTCAGATTCATACAGCTGAGAATATTTAAAACTGGATCAAAAAGTGAGGGATATTGGGTTCACTAACATCTGCTGTTTCTTCCATTATTGTTACTTGATCATCCTGTTTTCTGATGGTGACTGGCAGGCATCAGGTATGTGTGCTGTGTTAACATCCACTTTAGTTAGAATGAAGCATGAATAACAGCCACATGAAACAAGAGCAACAAAACACCTTTGTAATACATCAGCATGGAAAATAAGTGGAAGATTTTCTGGTTAATCATCAGATCAGACAACATTCATTCATCATTATATTGAGAAGTATATGCCTTTACTCGGTCATCCATGAAAGAGATTGACTCACCATTTTCATGTGTTGGTAAATTAAGTCAGTGTTTCAGCATGTTACCCAAAGAGGTGCCTCTCAAATCAAACTACCCATTTAACCACAAAAAA